>JABMCL010002481.1:477500-497500 GCA_018857735.1 Alviniconcha marisindica | reverse complement strand
CAGCAGCAACAGCAACAACATCAACAACAACAACAGCGGCAGCAGCAGCAGCAACAACAACAACAAAAGCAGCAGCAGCAACAACAACAACAACAGCAGCAGCAGCAGCAGCAGCAACAACAACAACAACAGCAGCAGCAACAGCAACAACATCAACAACAACAACAGCGGCAGCAGCAGCAGCAACAACAACAACAACAAAAGCAGCAGCAGCAACAACAACAGCACCAGCACCAGCGGCAGCAGCAGCAGCAGCAGCAACAACAACAACAACAACAGCAACAACAACAACAACAGCAACAATGACAACAATAACAACAACAACAAAGCACTGAGGTTATGCTGTAGCATTGGCGAAGGACCAGCAAGACAACTTTTTGAACACGAAAACAACATAGCTCCACCAAAAACAGATCAGTGGCTTAGCTCTCCACCTCATTTTTCATCGTTTTTCGCCGTTTAACTGTTAAGTGCCGTTTTGTAGCTTGATAAAGGGGATTACCCAGAAAATTCACATGTTGTGTTCTGTCCTAATAAAATTAATAGCGTTCTTTTGAATCTTTTATACGTTTGGATCTTATTTATGCCCAAGTCAACTCCAAATGAAGAAACAGCAGCTAACAGAGCAAATTATTATTATTGTTGTTGTTGTTGTTGTTATCATGATTACATAATATGAAGTATATTGCATAAGACAAGACAAAGGATTCAGTTTAGTGAAACTAAAAGCTCAAAAAAGAGGGAAAAGAAAGTAGGCTGTTCTTGTTGGAAATGGTCATTAGGCTACTCCAGATGTAAACGACGACGGAATTCAAGCATCTTCTAAAGCGCTTGTTGTGTGGAACGTTATGGCTCAGCCAGCATGCTTATGAGGTCACCACGCGTGGACTGTCCCTCGGTTTCCTGGCTCCAACAGACGACGAATCAATATCGGGTTTTGTTCCTAATCTAAATCTCACAAATACTGCAATTTTGGATTCGATACCCGCGTAAAAACAATGCAAGGAAAGAAAAGAAAGAAAGAAAACTAACAAAACAACAACAGCAACAACAGCAAAAAGAACGAAAGGAAAGGGAGGGAAAAGAGAAAACAAAGAAAGAAAGAACAAAACAAACAACAAACAAAACAAACAACAAACAAGCACACACACACACACACACACACACACACACACACACACACACACACACACACAAACACACACACAAAGCACACACACAAAGCACACACACAAACAAAAACGAACAAAAAACGGACACACATTCAACAACAAAAAGCACTAACAACAACAACAACAAAAATTAAGGAAGACAGAAAGAAACGAATTTTCGGAGCTCAGTTTCACGTTTCTTGCGGACATAATGTCTTATATGATGCAACTGTGGCCAATGAGAAAATGTTGATGCACAGTCTTAAGGGCCCATGGTAGCATAGCCCTTATGCTTTCACTGGTTATTCCGCAGTACGCCTAGTTGTGTACCACTTGCCGACACTCTGCAGTCGATTTATTAGTTTAGTCTTTTATAAGTGATTGGTCCGCAATTTTCGGTGCTGCCAGTCTGTCTTTGAGTGGTAGCAGTCGGGCGTGAAGTTCGTGACGGCGTGGTATCAGAGGGGCTACTCACTATATTGTACCGATCACCACGCCTGAATGACCGCATGTCCCTTCCATAGTTCAGGGAGAGTGATTTTGTTCCAGGACTTTAGGAAGGATTACCTAGCTGTTAGTGGCTGTGTGTGTGTGTGTGTGTGTGTGTGCCCCACCCCTCTCTCTCTCTCTCCCTATCACCCCCGTCTTTCTCCCCACCCCCCTTACTTATCTGTGAGATAACACAAGGAGAGAAGCTAGACTGTACGACCAGGCTTTTAGATGAGTACAGCACTATGAACTAGATCTGAGATGGGCTGTTAGTAGTTGAGTACAAGGCTATGAACTAGATCAGAGATATAGGCTGTTAGTAGTTGAGTACAAGGCTATGAACTAGATCAGAGATATAGGCTGTTAGTAGTTGAGTACAAGGCTATGAACTAGATCAGAGATATAGGCTATTAGTAGTTGAGTACAAGGCTATGAATTAGATCAGATATAGCCTGTTAGTAGTTGAGTACAAGGCTATGAATTAGATCAGATATAGCCTGTTAGTAGTTGAGTACAAGGCTATGAATTAGATCAGATATAGCCTGTTAGTAGCTGAGTACAAGGCTATGAATTAAATCAGATATAGCCTATTAGTAGTTGAGTACAAGGCTATGAATTAGATCAGATATAGCATGTTAGTAGTTGAGTACAAGGCTATGAATTAGATCATATATAGCCTGTTAGTAGTTGAGTACAAGGCTATGAATTAGATCAGATATAGCCTGTTAGTAGTTGAGTACAAGGCTATGAACTAGATCAGATATAGCCTGTTAGTAGTTGAGTACAAGGCTATAAATTAGATCAAATATAGCCTGTTAGTAGTTGAGTACAAGGCTATGAATTAGATCAGATATAGCCTGTTAGTAGTTGAGTACAAGGCTATGAACTAGATTAGAGACACCCTGTTAGTAGCAGAGTACGAGGCTATGGACTAGAACTGAGATAGGCTGTTAATAGTTGAGTACATGGACTAGATCAGAGCTACAGGCATCTAATCATTTTAGTTGAAAGTTAGGAACTTGACAATGGCATTTGGTTTTATTGAATACATGCATAACGTGTGTTTTGTGTACAAACCGATTCAGGGCTCTGAAAACCGAATCACAAACAAGTTGTCTGATATACTGAAGTTTCAGAGTTCCCAGAACTGATTCACAGACAAGGTGTTTGATGTGTCGATGTTTCAGAGCTCTCAAAACTAATCAGAAACAAGTTTTCTAATACGTCGAAGTTTTATAGTTCTCAAAACTGATCCACAGACAAGTTGCTTGATATGTCGAAGTTTCGGAGCTCTCAAAACTGATCCACAGACAAGTTGCTTGATATGTCGAAGTTTCTGAGCTCTCAAAACTGATCCACAGACAATTTGCTTGATATGTCGAAGTTTCTGAGCTCTCAAAACTGATCCACGAACACGTCGTCCGAGGTTTCGATGTAAACGTAACCCACGTGCATGTTCGATAGGTCGTTGTTTGACAATTCTCCCAAGACGTGCATGATCTTTGGTTGATATGCTCATAGTTGAGGGCTGTCGAAACATCTCTCGCAAACAAATTGTTTGATAGGTCGATGTTTTGTTGTCTTCAGAACGTCCTGGCAAACACCTTTGTTTGACGTGTCAATGTTCCACCATCGGGGAACTCTTGACTTACATATCTCATACTAGTTTGGGTGAGTTCGATTCCGGCTTCTTTTCTTTTTTTTCTTTTTTTTCTTTTCTCTTGGGGGGGTGGGGGGGGGGATACACTTTGGAAATGTCCCTCATGTGAGGCTTGTTTCATAAGATTGTTGGTGTTTTAAGTAAGGACTATCGTGACAGTTCGCACTCGATTCACACGTTGTTAAGTGTGACAACAGAAACCGAAGCTGTTCCTTACATGGCACAGTGGTTTTTCGTTTGCCCCCCCCCCACACACCCCTAGTCTACAACCCGAGTTTCGGTTCCTCTCTAACTGGTAATGTATCGGCTGTGTGTGTGTTGGTGGGGGGGGATAGTGTGTGTGTGTGTGTGTGTGTTGGGTGTGTGTGTGTGTGTGTGTGTGTGTGTGTGTGTGTGTGTGGTGTGCGTGCGTGGTGAGTGTGTGTGTGTTGTGTGTGTGTGTGTGTGTGTGTGGTGTGTGTGTGTGTGTGTGTGGTGGTGTGAGTGGTGGTTGGTGCGTGGTGCGTGCGTGCGTGGTGCGTGCGTGCGTGCGTGGTGGTGGTGCGTGTGTGTGTGTGTGTGTGTGTGTGTGTGTGAGCGATGATGCTACCGGTGATCCATGTGGGTCAGCTGGGACTGACTTGAGAATTAAAGCCGCTAACCATGTTTTACTGTCCTAGTTAGCCCGGTGCCAGCCAGGCTTGCCCACTACTGTTTTACTGTCCTAGTTAGCTCGGTGCCGACCGGGACTGTTCACTGCTGTTTTACTGTTCTAGTTAGCCCGGTGTCAGCCAGGCTTGTCCACTGATGTTTTACTGTCCTAGTTAGCTCGGTGCCAGCCAGGCATGTCCACTGATGTTTTACTGTCCTAGTTAGCTCGATGTCAGCCAGGCTTGTCCACTGATGTTTTACTGTCCTAGTTAGCTCGGTGTCAGCCAGGCTTGTCCACTGATGTTTTACTGTCCTAGTTAGCTCGGTGCCAGCCAGGCTTGTCCACTGATGTTTTACTGTCCTAGTTAGCTCGGTGTCAGCCAGGCATGTCCACTGATGTTTTACTGTCCTAGTTAGCTCGGTGTCAGCCAGGCATGTCCACTGATGTTTTACTGTCCTAGTTAGCTCGATGTCAGCCAGGCTTGTCCACTGATGTTTACTGTCCTAGTTAGCTCGGTGTCAGCCAGGCTTGTCCACTGATGTTTTACTGTCCTAGTTAGCTCGGTGCCAGCCAGGCTTGTCCACTGATGTTTTACTGTCCTAGTTAGCTCGGTGCCAACCAGCCATGTCCACTGCTGCGTGCTGCTGCACGTGCGTGTCTGTCAAGCAGTTAAACCCAGACCCATTCCCAAGGACACATCAGTGAACTGGATCTAACCCTTAGCTGTGTGGGGCGCCAGGGAGACTCGTTGTTCACACCTTGATCACCAAGGTGTGGAACAACTCCGATGACGGGGCGCGGCCACAGGTGGCCGAGCCGAAGCAGCCTCCCGCGGAGAAGGAAATGGGGAGGTGGCTGCAAGGACTGACGCGAGGACAAGTCGCCTGCCGGTTATTCCCATGACGATATCGCCGACGCCATACACACCGGGTGACGGCCAATCAATAGTTATGAAACGAAAAATTAATTATGACCTGGACCACGGCACTGGCGTTGTGTGTGTGTGTGTGCGTGTGTGTGAGTATCTGTGTGCTGTGTGTGCGTGCGTGCGTGCGTGCGTGCGTGTGTGTGTGCGTGCGTGCGTGTTTGCCGTGTGCTTGCCATATTTGCCGTGTGTGGAGGAGGGGGGGGGGGGGGGAGGGGTGCTGAGGGTGGGCGGTTGTGTACCGCGGGGGTCGGGGGTCGGTGGCTGGGGGTGCGGGGCTGGGGTAGGTGAGTACGTGTGTCTACAAGAGTAGAGTGGGGGATGGGGGGGGGGGGGGGGGGGGGAGGGAGGAGAGAGTGCATGCAGAGTTCAGATAAGGATGGAGGGAGGGGAGGTGGGGGAGGAGGCGGGGAGTAGAGCGGGTACAGTGAGAGGAAGGGTGAGGTCAGTGACAGGGCTAGTGGATCGGTCCCCCGCCTGTTGACACAACGCGGCACCTTGTGTTGGGCGGCCATGCTGCCGGTGGCCGTTGCGTCTGCTACCAGACCGCCTGTGGTGCCACTCTGCGGCGGCAGGCTTATCACCGTCGACCACAGGCGCCTGATCAGGCCAGCTTCGACATCGGCTACCACCACGGGTTGCGGCCCAATATAATGGTCGTGCTTGGCAACAGTGTCAGTTTTTCAACAACAACAACAACAAAAGTGTCGTTACTTTGGCAACGGAGATGGCCGATTGGCATTTTGACATTGCTTTTTGAAGACAAGGGTGCATGAATAATGTGCATCAAGAGATTAAACGGACGAAATATGGTAGAGGAACAAAAGTAAATGACAAACATTTCACTCGAGAAGAGAGAGGCAGAAGGAGACAGAGACAGACGGAATGAGACGGGGGGGGGGGGGGGGGGGGAGAGGAGAGGAGAGCAAGCACAGAAGAAGAGAGAAGAGAGAGAGAGAGAGAGAGAGAGAGACAGACAGAGAGACAGACAGACAGACAGACAGACAGACAGACAGACAGACAGACAGAGACACAGAGACACAGAGAGACAGCGACAGAGAGAAACAGAGAGACAGACAGACAGACAGACAGACAGATAGACAGACAAAGACAGAGATAGACAGGCAGAGGCAGACAGACACAGAAGAAGGCAGACAGAGAGGCAGGTAAATAGAGAGACAGGCGGACCGATACTTACAATAAAGTTGGGCCCCATTGAGAGACGCTGACAGTTGTCAATTTCCTGCATGCAGAGTTCTGTCGTCATGTGATCGTCTGTGGCCTCGTCCCTCACACCCCATCGCATGTCCACCACCTGCACACACAGTCATCGTCACCATCGTCCTCGTGACCACCAGCGCCACCACCATCACCTCCACCATTTCCTCCACATCCACATCAGCACTGGTCCATGTACGGCCACCCGTCTCCTCCACATCATCATCAACAGTGGTCCATCCACGTCCAACCCCCCCCCCTCTCCCCCCACCTCCCATCGTCATCAACATTGGTTCAGCTACGTCCACCATTACCACAACATCATCAGCAGCACTGGTCCATCTACGTCCACCACCATCACTACATCTTCATCAACATTGATCCCTCTACGTCCACCACCACACCCACATCGTCATCAGCACTGGTCCATCTACATCCACCACCTCCCCACATCGTCATCAACACTGGTCCATCTACGTCCACCACCTCCCCAACATTATCGTCAGCACTGGTCCATCTACATCCACCACCACCACCACATCGTCACCAACACTGGTCCATCTACATCCACCACCTACCCCGCATCGTCATCAACACTGGTCCATCTACGTCCACCTTCCCAACATCATCACCAGCATTGGTCCCACTACGTCCACCACGACCCCCACATCGTTATCAACACTGGACTATCTATGTCCACCACCTTCCCAACATCATCAGCAGCACTGGTCCATCTACATCCACCACACCCCCACATCATAATCAGTAAAGGTCCATCAACATCCACCACCACACCCACATCGTCATCAATACTGGACCATCTACATCCACCACCTCCCCACCATCATCAGCAGCACTGGTCCATCTACATCCCCCACACCCCCACATCATAATCAGTAAAGGTCCATCAACATCCACCACCACACCCACATCGTCATCAACACTGGACCATCTATGTCCAACACCTCCCCACCATCATCAGCAGCACTGGTCCATCTACGTCCACCACCACACCCACATCATCATCAACACTGGCGTGTCTAATCCATCACCTTCCCAACGTCATCAATAAAAGCTCATATCACCACCCACCGCGTCCTCCTTTTCAATCGCCTTCAAGGTCGTTGTTATGTTAATCTTTGCTGTTGTTAGTTACTTACATGTACAACACACTCTATAGAAAAACTGACACGTATGTTTCAACTACTGTAATGGGGCCAACGAGAAGGCTGGGACAACACAGATATGGTTTTGATCGAGTTCACGGATGTTTACTGAATGCTACTATGGTAAGAAGTACACACAGAGAAGGAAGGAAGCGATCTGCTTGGGAGTGGAATGCCAAGTGCCCTCCTGGCGGGAAAACACGTACCTTTGTCCCAAAGCCTTTACCAAACAGGGACATTACTTTTCCGGTCTGGACACCGAAAGGAACCACTAAGTATAGGCGCTGTACATAATTACTTTTACCAGTTCTAAGACTCTTATACGTTACAGTGGTCATAATCGCCACCACCACCACCTACAGCAGCTGCAGATGCGGCAACAACGAGGCAAGAAGAGCAGGGTCAACAATAACAAAATACTTGTACGACTTGCAACAAACGCATAAAATGGAGGGACATTGCTATGAAGTACTTGTATAAGCTGGGTATTTTACTTCAAGTGTAGTTCACATTTTCGTCGCTGGAGTTAGACGTTTCGACAGGCACACCTGAATTGCTTCAAATTCTTGCCGATTATGTTTTTTTGTTGTTGTTGTTGTTTTTTGTTTTGTGTGTGTGTGTGTGTGTGTGTGTGTGTGTGTGTGTGTGTGTGTGTGTGTGTGTGTGTGTGTGTGTGTGGTGTGTGTGTGTGTGTGTGTGTGTGTGTGTGTGTGTGTGTGTGTGTGTGTGTGTGCTGTGTGAGTGTGTTTGTTGTTATTCTTGTTTTTTTGTTTGTTTTTTTGTCGTTGTTTTGGTGGTGCTGGTGTTTTGTTGTTTTTGTTGTTGTTGTTGATTCGAATTTATGATATGAGGTTGTTCAGGTTTCTAACATTTTGGTTGCCTTATTATAACTGTTGTCGTGGCTGTGTTTTTGTTGTTGCTATTGTTGTTGTTGTTGTTGTGCAATACAACTTTATCCTCCCCATGGCAAAAATTCATTTCGCATCACTAAACACAATATACCTTCTTCTTTTTTAAGCTGTGGAGAGATGAAGGGGAGTGGGAAAGGGGGGGGGGGGGGGGGGGGGGGGGGGGGGATTTTGAGCTGCATGTCTGTGGCAACGAAACCAAGTATCAATCTATCTTACGGGAAACAAATCATCAAATGAATTATAATAAAAAAAATGATTTTTCAAAGAAGAAAAAAGAAATAAAGAGCAGCGAAACGAGTGCCACTTACTCTGGGACAGAACGCCTGGTCGGATTGCAAGTGCGATATGTTTAATCAAAACAGCCCCGGAAATTGGGCTCGTTGGCTCAACGGGTATAGAGCACTGCGGTGGTCCTTTTTGTAGCGTGTCGGATTTCACTTCCCACTCCGTGCTGCAGTTTCGCTCAGCTTCTCCGAGCTCCAGAAAGGCACGGAAATGGAAAATCGCTTGACATCCCGTGTCACTTGCCCGAGGAAGAAGGCGACTTCAGTCAAACGGAAGGTGGATGGTGGGAAAAAGGGAGGGGAGTGGGCGTAGGGCCCAGCTTACCCTACCCAGGACCCGTGTGACGTTGAGGAAATTGCGACGTTTCAGTTTATGGCACAATGATGAAGGGAGAGGAAGACTGATATGGGGAAATAAAGGGACAAGCTCAGACGCCCAGCTTCTTTCTTTTTTTCCTGTCCCACCCCCCCCACCGCCCTTCTTTTTTCATTTTTTTTTTCAGGCACGTGCGTGGTCATAATAAGCACACTTAAAAAATAAATAAAATAGGTATGCATCTTTTGAAGTGTTCCATTGCGGATCCATTATACAGAGCAAAGAGATGGGTGGGGGAGAGAGATGCTGATCCTTTATTACGCAAGAAGAAATGTTTAAGCGCATAGCGGCTTTAAAAAAAATAATCATGTCCAGTCCCATAGGATACACGAATACTGAATAAACCAGCACACCTTATTCCCTTAGGGAAAATTGCAGTCATCAAATTCGCTGGTTGTCTCAAAGATAACATATTTAACGATGAACATTCCCGATCCTACAGAAGGCTTTATCCAGGAGCTGGAAAAAATGTTGTTTGATTTTTTATGGAATGGCAAGAAAGATAAAATAAAACGAAAGACGCTTTGTCAAGCTTTTGAGCAAGGTGGTCTAAAAATGGTAAATATACACGAGTATTTGTCAGCCATGAAAATAAATTGGTTGCGACGAATTTTCCAGCCTGACAACTATCTAATAAAGAATGTTTTGTTTGCTGTTTGTCCAGCTTCTGCTAAATATCCGAGGATACGGAGGGGAATACGCCAAAATTGTACATCGGCAAATTCAGAACCCTTTTGGGGCTCAAGTGTTAATGCGTTATAAAAGATTTTGTGCAAAATGTCAACCAAAATGTTTTACAGAGTTTTTATCAGAGCATATACACAATTATTCTCATATTGTGAGAGACAAAAAAACATTTCATGATAGACGCTTGTCTGAAAACTGTGTGACAATGGTAAAACATTTAATGGATGAAGAGGGAAATATCTTGTCTTTTGCTGTTTTTTAGGAAAGGTTTCCAAACGTGGGATTGGATTTTCTCACTTATCGCGGATTGATTTCGTCAGTAATGACGTACCAAAAAATAAATTAAAAATATTGTGAGTGAGAATAGTGCTCTCCGTCTGGATTCAGACTCAAAACCGTAGTCAGTTATTTTGAAACGGGGTTCAAGAGGAGTGTACTCAATTCTAAATGAATATAGTCAAACGCCCAAAAGTGTGTGCAAATGGAATCAGCTTTTTGCTGAGTTGAACTAGGGGGAAATATTCTGTAAACGGATTCTAACAACAAAAGATACGCAACTCAGATGGTTTTAGTTCAGGATTTTGCACAGACTTTTACCAACGGGACGTTATTTGTACTTGAGAAACTTAACAGAGACTCCAATGTGTGATTTTTGCAGCCATGAAGAAGAAACATTACTTCACTTACTTTGGGAGTGTCCAGCTGTCCAGCCTTTCTGGTCTGATGTCAGTGCGCTGATACAAGTGGAACTGAATATGCCTCTGATTCTGTTTGGCCTTGACCAAAATGTACAAACTGACAGAAGGTTTGACCTAATTATTTTGATGGCAAAATTCCATATTTTCAAATCAAAATTGCAAAAGGGAAAACCAAATGTTAACATTTTCACCCACTCATTAAAGCAAAGGGCAGTCATAGAGAAATATTGCATTGCTGCTTCAGACCAAAAGGAAAGGCATGAGACACAGCCGTTATCACTTGCTGATCTTCTGTGTTTAGAGTAAAGTACGACTCACTCTCTCTCTCTCTCTCTCTCTCTCTCTCTCTCTCTCTCTCTCTCTCTCTCTCTCTCTCTCTCTCTCTCCCTCCCTCCCTCTCCCAACGATTGAAACTGTGTGTGTGTGGGTGGGTGTAAGTTACCTAAATTACTAGGTTGTTTAATATTCAATGTTTGTATTTCAATAACTGTTCTTTGAGTTCAAAAATATACAATATGTGTTACTGTGGTATTAAAAAAGAAAAGAAAACAAAAAAATAATAAACCAGCACAAGAAACTAATGTAGGAATGACCGTAGAAGCCATTAGTGTCAAAAATCTTGAAAACATACAACTGGAGGTAATTTGAAACAACTAAGTCAAACACAAAACTTGCTTTGCAGTGTGTGTGTGTGTGTGTGTGTGTGTTGTGTGTGTGGTGTGTGTGTGTGTGTGTGTGTTGTGTGTGTGTGTGTGTGTGGTGTGTGTGTGTGTGTGTGTGTGTGTGTGTGTGTGTGTTGTGGTGTGTGTGTGTGTGTGTGTGTGTGTGTGTGTGTGTGTGTGTGCTTTCCAGTCGAGCGCCTTCCACTGACACAACCCGAGTCTCGGAAGCATGGCGACAATGACCCCCTCCCCCACCAACAGGGGACGATGACAGAGCAGGGAACGATGACAGAGCAGGGAACGATGACAGAGCAGGGAACGATGACAGAGCAAGGGACAATGACAGAGCAGGGGACGGTGACAGAGCAAGGGACGATGACAGAGCAGGGGATGATGACAGAGCAAGGGACGATGACAGAGCAGGGGATGATGACAGAGCAAGGGACGATGACAGAGCAGGGGATGATGACAGAGTAGGGTACGATGACAGAAAAGGGAACGGACGACAGAACGAGGGGACGATGACAGAGCAAGAGACAATGACAGAGCAAGGGACGATGGCAGAGCAGGGGGCGATGACAGAGCAAGGGATGATGACAGAGCAGAAGACAATGACAGAGCAGAAGACAATGACATATCATGGGGCGATGACGGAACAAGGGACGATGACAGAACAGGGAACGATGACAGAGCAGGGAACGATGAAAAAGCAAGGGACGATGACAGAGCAGGGGATGATGACAGAGTAGGGTACGATGACAGAAAAGGGAACGGACGATAGAACAAGGGGACGATGACAGAGCAGGGGACGATGACAGAGCAGGGGACGATGACAGAACAGAGGACGATGACAAAGCAAGGAACGATGGCAGAGCAGGGGACAATGACAGAGCAGGGGACAATGACAAAGCAAGGAAAGATGACAGAGCAAGGGACGATGACAAAGCAAGGAACAATGACAGAGCAAGGGACGATGACAAAGCAAGGAACGATGGCAGAGCAGGGGACGATGACAGAGCAGGGGCGATGAGCAAGGGACGATGGCAGAGCAGGGGACGATGATAGAGCAAAGGACGATGACAGAGCAAGGGACGATGACAGAGCCGGGGACGATGACAAAGCAACGGCCAATGCCAAAGAAGGAAAAGAATAACAAATCAACAGAATGAAAGTAGGGAAACGATGGCAAAAGGAAGGAGACGATGACTGAGCAAAGGGGACTACGATAGAACAGAAGAACGATGACGATTAGTAGCAGCGAAAAACTTAAATCTTTTTTATGTTGATGCCTGTGGTAACGCGAAGGACGTGACTACAGGTAAATATGCGAACTTGCCTGAAATTCCAGACCATGTTTCTCTCGACAAAATTCTTTCAGTTTGGGGTAGACTTTCTCCATCAAGTTGTTTCTTTCCAGCGTTGTATCTGAAATCATACAAACACGAAACACGTTAAATTCGTACAGCAAAAATCCGAATGCAGAAGAAATGAGTGCCTCTGACACTGAAGAGCAGCGGTAATTGTTTCGAGCATTGTTGCCGGTTTATGGCTGGACCTTGCTTGTCATCGTCGGAGTGACGTTTAGTTTCCAATCGGGCAGGGACAAGTGGCATACAACTATAAACTGTATTACAGACTTATGGCCCCTCGGTAACGTGATCTTACAGATATCGTCGAGTAGCAAGTAGGGTTTACTCTGGTGTGCGGTGGAGGGGGGGGGGGGGGGGAGGGGGGGGGGGAGTGCGCGGAAGGGGTAGGGTTGGGGGGGGGGGAGGGGTGGCGATCAGACATGGGGCTTGCTGTCTGAGTTGCTGTCTCTTAGGTTATGTGTCTGTCTCTCCCTATCACCACCCTCCAGCCCGCCTTTTTATTGCATATATATATATTGAAAATTAGTAAACTATCAGTAGGCGTGTTGAGCCTGTATTATTTGGGTGATTGCGCAATAATAAAAAAATCTAAAAAATCTTCGTATTCCTTTTTTATTACTGTTATTATAATTATTATTACACTATTATTATGACATTGTAATCAGTATGTCTTTTGACACTCGCTTCTAACGGCCTACTACGTAACGTCAAAAGGTTGCCGTTGCAGTTACCTCTACATAATTATTTACTATCATTATATACTAATTATCAATACATATTTACAACTATTCATCCGTTATCGTTGCAATTACTACTACATAATTGTATTTATTAATTATCATTATATACTAATTATCACTACATGTTCACAAATATTCATCCGTCATAGTTGCAATTATTACTACACAATTGTGTTGATTAATTATCAGTATATACAAATTATCACTACTTATTTACAACTATTTATCCATCCTTGTAATCATGTCCCTTCCAACGGCTTAGCAGCATCAGAAGTACATACTTACAATGATGCGCAAGAAATAATTGTTAATATGTAGAGATCATTCTAATTCGGTGGTAATTAACATATGCAATTATGCGGACATATCCAGTTCCAGTTTTGAGCTTTTGACGTTAGTAAGCCGCAGTAGTAGAAGTGCGTGGAGGACGGTGTTCAAAACAAAAAGCGGCCTTCTGGTCCCCGAAGGCTGATATAATGCCTTTTTATTATTTGTGTATGCGCGTTTCCATATAATACCTTTTGTAAATTGTTTTGGTAGGACTGTCCTCTACGTACGTATAGAATATTGCATATAGGTTAATATGTATGATGTGGGCGCTCAGGGCGTTGATGAATGCATGATAAAATTACATTATTATTATTATTACTAGGTATGTCGTTCTGTCTAGCTAGCAGAGTTTTACGACAGGCTCTCCAATAATGGGGTCGGGGGATATTATATTCCTTTAAGACTGAAATGGATTGATACTATATTCCTTTAAGACTGAAATAGATTAATATTATATTCTTTTAAGACTGTAATGGATTGATATCATATTCCTTTAAGACTGAAATGTAGCCTATAGAAAGCGAGATAGCATTTCACACCAAAGAAAAAGAAAACAACAACAACAACAACAAAAATAGGAACTCAGGCACGTCTGTTTTTGTGTGTTCCAGTTGTTATCGTTCTTGTTGTTGTCAACATGGAGTATACGTTTTATAAGTGTTCTGTTTTTGTTGTTTCTTTGTTTGTTTTGGCTGCTGTTTGTCGGTTGTTGTTGTTGTTGTGGTGGTGTGTGTGTGTGTGTGTGTGTGTGTGTGTGTGTGTGTGTGTGTGTGTGTGTGTGTGTGTGTGTGTGTGTGTGTGTGTGCTTGTGTGCGTGCGTGCGCGCGTGTGTGTATGTGTTTATATTTACTTTTTCTTGCTGCGTTTTGTTTCGGTTTTTGTTATTGTTGTTGTTGTTGTTTAGTTGTACATGAAAATGGATATATACTCGATTCGATAAACAGCGGCATGTCCAACTTTCTCACGCTGTCTTTTTCGGCTGGTCTCCGTCTGCCTTCAGTGTCTAATTTCGCTGTGTGAGCAGTGCCACTTGAGCGTGTGGTAGCGAACCACTGTTTGCTGTGGCAGTTTGATTATTTCGCCGTGTGTCATGAGTTACTGCAGCTGCAGGTTGGAACCCTTTGAGACAAATACAGCGCCAGCCGGTGGTTACAGCAGGATCAGACATTGCTCACAGAGGGTGCATGGAAGCAAAACCAACAAGCAGCATGTCCACTGCGGCAGAAAGATGCTGGGATCAAGGACACACGTACTCGTGCCTGGCTTTGTCCCCTTTCTTCAGTGTGTGTGTGTGTGTGTGGTGTGTGTGTGTGTGTGTGTGTGTGTGTGTGTTTCTTCTTCTGTGTGCTCGTGCCTGTCTTTTTCCTCTTTCTTCCTTTCTTCAGCGTTTGTTGTTGTTGTTGTTGTTTCGTTTTGTTGTTGTTGTCGTCGTTTTTGGTGTGTGTGTGTGTGTGTGTGTGTGTGTGTGTGTGTGTGTGTGTGTGTGTGTGTGTGCGTGCGTGCGTGCGTGCGTGCGTGCGTGCGTGCGTGCGTGCGTGCGGGCGGGCGGGCGGGCGTGCGGGCGCGTTTCTTTGTTCTTCTTTTCTTCTTCTTTTTTCTTTCTCAGTTATTCAGTGACGTTGTTTGTTTGTTTGTTTGTATGTTTGCTAATTTCGTCTTTATGCCAACTTCGCAGGTCTGGGCCTGGGCGTTAAATATGAAATCAAATCGTGTCCTTCTCTTGTTCAAATGTTCGATGGTGTACCTTTGTGGATTGTAGTTTTGGTTAGCCGATGGAGAGCAGCATTTCTGGAGAGTTATACGTGTTTCCTACGTTTTGGATATGTTTTCATTTACTGCCCGCTGTTTACCTGTTTTTTTAATAAAAATAAAAATAAAATATTACACAGTTTTTGTTTTTGTTTTGTTTTTATTACACAGTTTTTGTGTGTGCGTGTGGGTTTATGACAGAGACTTGAACACATTTTGTATTGGCTATATGCCAGATTTAACTTGTATAATTTTTATTATCTGAAATATGGATGACTACTAGCATTCTTGAACAAGATTTAAAGACATAAAATATTAGAAAGAACGCTTATTTGATACGACAAAACACAACATGCAAATTTTCGAGGTAAGCCCCCTTTTTTAAGCTACAAAACAACATTCAAACAACAGTTAAACAATGAGAAATGATATGTAGGCGCGTATCTGCTTTTGGTTGTGGTGTTTTGCTGTTTTGCCTTGGTGTCCAGAGTTATGGAAAAAATGTTGTCATGACAAACATTTTCTTTCGCCCTTATATAACCATCATGCTTGACCAGGCATTAAATGATGAGGATGAGGAGGAGGAGGAGGAGGATGTCGACGACGACGACGACGACGACGACGATTATTTTTTTTTTGGAGCCCTAAGCGCTTCACAATGGCAACCACAAAGCACTATTCTCTGCTTCCGAGCAGACCCACTGCGGTCTAATTCAGTAATTGTATGCGACTCTGACTGAGTGACTAGCTTTACACAACGCGACCTTTAAATCCATCAAAGCGGTGTACTTAGAGCGCTGTTTGGTGATTACATGGCTAAACCCCATCCCAAGACCTTCCGACCACGTGTCCAACGTTTACCACTGAGCTATCCCTGCTCTGTAATTAGTTGTCGTTCCCAAATGATCTGTTTTGATAACTTTGGGTCGTTGTTTTTTTCTGCCTGTATTGTTGTTGTTGTTGTTTTCGGTGTTTTTCTTCTTTGTCGGTCCTTTCTTTCTTTCTTTCTTTTTTTTCTTCTATCGTTTCGTTCCTTTATTATTTTATACTGTCTTTACCCTTTCTATCGTCTATGCTTTAAGTCTTAATCACCCACACCCGTCCTCGCGTCCCCCCTCGTGTATGTTTTTGTTTTCGTTCCTCTCTCTTCATCACGAAAGGTAAACACGAAAAATATTTGCATACATGTGCAAGTATGGTTGAACCAGGTAACCGTGGTTACTGCTATAGTCTCATCCGGGCAGAGTGACGCGAACTTTCCGCAAAGGATCAATACACATCAAACACACAAACAGATCAACAAATTAACAAAGGAAAGGAGCCGTGCTGGAACTGGGATCTCAACAACTAACCTTCATTCTTATCCTGTTTTCTTCCCTGAGGATATTGCATAAAGTCATTGACAAAGCTCTCTCTCTCTCTCTCTCTCTCTCTCTCTCTCTCTCTCTCTCTCTCATAGTTATACAATGCAAAAAAGAAAGTGTCAGACGAACACGATAGCCAATGTAAGCAAACTTGCAAGGCCTAACCGAACAGGCATGCAGTTCAGTAATAAGTGTCTACACTGACCATGCGATCACAGCCTCCACTATACAATGCGCACAGTCTATCAAGTGGTCGTGACAAACTGTTAAGTGTTGACTTTGCTTTCCTGACTTCACCTGTCGGCACGCAGCTACTTCACATCAGAAACCCACGTTCCGGCATAGGATCACAGATTAGTCGTAAGTTGAAACACATAAAAGGTTCAAAAGAACGCTTATCAATCTTATTAGGACACAAACACATAATCTGCAACTTTTCGGGTTAATCCCCTTTGTCAAGCTACAAAACGACACTTAAACAACAGTTAAAGGGGTTAAAAACGATGAAAAATGAGACGAGAAGCGAAATAACTCATCTTTTTTGGTCGAGCTTAGAAGAATGTGAATATTACAAGAGACAACTCGAAATTAAGCATATCTAACTAACAAGAGACAATCTAAACATGTCTAACGAACAAGAGACGACCCGGTGTTAAATGAGTCTAACGAACAAGATACAATTCGTCGTTAAACAAATCTAACGAACCCGGGACAACACGGCATTAAACAAGTCTAAGGAGCAACAGACAACTCGCTGTTAAATGTGTCTAACGAACCCGGGACAACACAGCATTAAACAAGTCTAAGGAGCAACAGACAACACTGCATTAAACAAGTCTAAGGAGCAAAAGACAACACGGCATTAAACAAGTCTGAGGAGCAACAGACAACACGGCATTAAACAAGTCTAAGGAGCAACAGACAACACGGCATTAAACAAGTCTAAGGAGCAACAGACAACACGGCATTAAACAAGTCTAAGGAGCAACAGACAACACGGTGTTAAACAAGTCTAAGGAACAAAAGACAACTCAGCTTTAAACAACTAGTCTAACGAACAAGACACAACTCGTTCGCGAGGATATTTGTAGTAAGTAAACATGGTGCTTAACGTCCACAGAAACCGTGAGGCTTATTAGGGACGGGGAGAAGGGGGGGGGGGGGGGCAGTATGGAGGTGGGGGGAAAGGGAGATCATATACCTATATCGCTACACTGTCACCACCAGAATGACTTCTGAATTAAGGTGGGCAGCGATGAGAGCCATTTTAATGTTTCATAATTGTGAGGGACAAAGTCACAAGACAGTGTCCACATACCACAACTTCTGAAGAGGAAGGAGAGCCGAAGCAGATTCGAACCGAAGTCCTTCTGCTTACCAGCCTAACGCCTTACCGCTAGGCCAAACCGGCTCTCTAAGATGTTTGTAGTACGCTAACCATAATTTTATTACAATTATTAATTGTCAGTAAGGCGAGAGAAAAAAACGTGTGGGCCAGGCTCAAAATCCGTTGTTTGTGTACATATATAGCCCCCCTCGCCCCCTCCCCCACCACCTCTTCCCCCCATATTGCCCTTTCCTGTAAACCCTTTCCTCCCCCCTCCCCCCATCCATTCTCTCCCCCTCCCCCACCCGCTTCTCTCCCCCCTCCGTTCTCTCCCCCCTCCATTCTCTCTCCCCCCCCTCGTTCCCCCTTCCATTCCTCCCTCACTCCCCCCCTTCATTTCTCCCCCCCCCTTCCATTCTCTGCCCCCTCCCCCCCTCCCCCCTCCCCCCCCCCCATTCTTCCCCCTTCCATTCTACCGCCCTTCAGTCTCGTCCGCGGATATGCCAAAGGTCGAGCATCCAGCAAGTGCATGCAAGCATTGCCTTCGGTAACGCTGGAGTGTGCGTTCCTTCCAAGGATAGCACGCTGTCACGGGTAAAGCGGTTATCACGGAAGACATCATTCGTCCAAACTTGTTTTTCTCAGTCAAGGTCCAAGGTCTGCATGTTCCTGCGTTGTAAGCCACTTGATGGGGATGCACTGTATATGTATATTATATTAAGCCACTCGCAGACAGTTCAGGTGGATGTGTTTAATCGTCTTTTACCCACATGTATACATGTTAAGTGTCATCGTCAAAAGGGCGCGATGTGGCCAAGCGGTTAAAGCACTCGACTCAGCATCGACACGTTACGCGGCGTTTGAACCACACTTCGGCCGCCGCTACTCTCAGAGCTCAGGAGCTGTGTGAAAGTCGGGGTGGCCGTCCTGGGTCCCTTATAGTCCTTGTGGTCTTTGTGGACTTAAAGCAACACTGAACTTGAACCTGAAACTTGATCTCGTGCAGAGCTCAGGAGCTGTGTGAAAGTCGAGGTGGCCGTCATGGGCTCCCCGTCCGTAATAGTCGTTATGGTCTTCGTGGACGTAAAGCAGCATTGAACTCAACCTGCCCTGCCAATCAGAGCTCAGGAGCTGTGTGAAAGTCGAGGATGCCGTCCTTGGCTCCCAGTCCCTAATACGCCTTATGGTTTCAGTGGACGTAAAGCAACGTTTGAAGAATGAAGCCGCTACCCACCAGGTAGACTGAGTTGTTCGCACAGCCACGTGAAGGTCGCTTCCAACTCTGCTCTGCTAATTTTTGCACAAAATGACAAATTAGCGTCACTGGGTACGGTTTGCATCTCGCGTTTGACATGGATTGATAGGTCTTGACGAACTGATCATGTTGGTACAAATTATTGGCCTGTGTGTTTAAGGTGGCGTGTGTGAGTGGACTTTGACCAATGTAGCTTTGCATTGCACACAGATTGCCAGTCAGAGTGTTAAAGGTCTCTTCCACTGGCAAAAAGCAAACAAATCAGTATCTTACATCAAAGGCCTAGGCCCTAGAAGGTGACCCACTGCACAGATGCAGTTTTCAGCCCAAAACCTTGCAGTCTTGCAAAGTTGGGGCCCGCCGTCGGCAGGTAAAGTACTCAAGATAAAGTACTTGTGTGTACTTATGTTCATGTATTATACAGTGTGTTATTTTACTGGTATATTTTATGCAGTCGTAAGGCAAATTTCTATGTTATTCGGAGACAATAAAGATTCTGTATTCTGTATGGTATAATACCAGAGCACGATCCAGGTGAACAATCCAGTCTTGCAATGTTAACATTGCATTGCACATAGACTGCTGATCGGAGTGTTGACCGCCAGCACACAAACATGCCTTCGGACTTCACGACTTTTCGAGCGCAGTGTGGCTCGTTCTACTCTGCTTTCACGTCTTTCAAGTCCAGAAGGGCTCATGTGCTTCGTTGGTAATGTAAGTGTCTGAGACTTGCTCCTCGCCGTGGTCATTTCTCTTTTTCAAAAGGCTTTTACTTTTACACTAACTGGGCACTGTTTAGCTTCTCTTACGTGACATACACATACGCATGTGTTTCGTTCGTGTTGTAAGTGTCTAAGACTTACTCCTCGCCGTGGTCATTTCTCTTCCCCAAAAGGCTTTTACGTTTACACTCGTTTCGGAATCGTCCCTGCGGTGTGTGTGTCGGTGTTCCTAGCGCGCCTTTTACTCATGTGCATGGACGTGGAGAGCAACCCCGGACACGCTAC
>JABMCL010002481.1:457500-472500 GCA_018857735.1 Alviniconcha marisindica | reverse complement strand
GGTGTGGTGGGGGTGGGGGGGGGGGGTGGGGGGGGGGGGAGAGAGAGAGAGAGAGAGAGAGAGAGAGAGGAGAGAGAGAGAGAGAGAAGAGAAGAAAAAATGTGAATCCTTTACGTGGAGTTGGACCCATATCGCCCCCCCCCCCACCCCCAACCCCTCCTTCTTGGCGTTGGCACTTTCTCGGCCGCCAGACATCGTGAGTCACCAAATTAGAAACGCTGCCATGATAAAGTCTGCATGATCACGAAGCCCCATCTATTTTAATTCTGCTACTGCTAGCAAATTATCTGATACCCGGAAGCAAAAAAATAAAAAATAAAATAAAACAGGAAACTGCTGAGCTTGCATATTACTTAGTGAGAAAGACGATTGCATAGCTTGAATATATCAAGTAGGACTGAACATTGCAGAGCTAGAATATATTAAGTAGGAATGATCATTGCAAGCTTGAATATATCAAGTAGGACTGAAATTTCAGAACTTGAATATATCAAGTAGACTAAACATTGCAAAGCTTGAATATATCAAGTAGGACTGAACATTGCAGAGCTTGAATATATCAAGTAGGACCGAACATTGCAGAGCTTGAATATATCAAGTAGGACTAAACATTGCAAAGGTTGGATATATCAAGTCTGAACATTGCAGAGCTTGAATATATCAAGTAGGACTGAACATTGCAGAGCTTGAATCTATCAAGTGGACAAGTAGGACTGAATATTGCAAAGGTTGGATAAATCAGGTAGGACTGAACATTGCAGAGCTTGAATATATCAAGTAGGACTGAAATTGCAAAGCTTGAATATATCAAGTAGGACTAAACATTGCATAGGTTGGATAAATCAAGTAGGACTGAACATTGCAGAGCTTGAAGATAACATGTAGGACTAAATATGGCAGAGCTTGAATATATATTAAGTAGGAATGAAAATTGCAGGGTTTGGATATATCCAGTGGGACAGAAAATTGTAGAACTTGAATATATCATGTAGGACTAAAAAGCTTTACAGCTTGAATATATCAAGCAAGAAAGGCGATTGAATACATCAGGTAAGAAAGCAAACTGCAGAGCTTGAATATATCACGTTTGGCTGAAAACTGGAGAGCTTGAATATATTAAATAAGAAAGGCGATTTAATATAACAAGCAAGGAACTGCAGGGTTTGAAGATTTATTAAGTAAGGCTGGAAACTGCACAGCTTGAATATATTAAATAAGAAAGCAAACTGCATTCCAAGTGAGAAAGTCAATTGCAGCGCTTCAATTTATGAAGCAAGACTGGAAACTGCAGAGTTTAAACATATATATTAAATAAGAAAGGCGAGTGCAGAACTTGAATATATCAAGCAGGAGAGGAGGTTGCAGAACTTGAATATATCAAGTATGAAATGTGATTGTAGAACTTGAATATATCAAGCAGGAGATGAGGTTGCAGAACTTGAATATATGAAGTAAGAAATGTGATTGTAGAACTTGAATACATCAAGCAATAGAGGAGGTTGCAGAACTTGAATATATGAAGTAAGAAATGTGATTGTAGAACTTGAATATATCAAGCAGGAGAGGAAGTTGCAGAACTTGAATATATCAAGTAAGAAATGTGATTGTAGAACTTGAATATATCAAGCAGGAGAGGAAGTTGCAGAACTTGAATATATCAAGTAAGAAATGTGATTGTAGAACTTGGTTGCAGAACTTCAATATATCAAGTAAGAAATGTGATTGTAGAACATGAATATATCAAGCAGGAGAGGAGGTTGCAGAACTTGAATATATCAAGTAAGAAATGTGATTGTAGAACTTGGTTGCAGAACTTCAATATATCAAGTAAGAAATGTGATCGTAGAGCATGAATATATCAAGCAGGAGAAGAGGTTGCAAAACTTGAATATATCAAGTAAGAAATGTGATTGTAGAACTTGAATATATCAAGCAGGAGAAGAGGTTGCAGAACTTGAATATATATATCAAGTAAGAAAGGTGACTGTAGAGCTTAAAAACACTGAACACTGTAGTGAAAGGGTGCAGCAGGGTTTGTATACACTTAACACTCTAGTAAGACAGGAGATTGCGGGGCCTGTAAATATCAAACAGTACATCAAAAAAGGAGATCAAGGAAGGTGGGTTTTCTGTCCCCAGAACTCTTTCTTTTCTGTTCATCTTCTCTCTCTCTCTCTCTCTCTCTCTCTCTCTCTCTCTCTCTCTCTCTCTCTCTCTATATATATATATATATATATATATATATATATATATTGTTTGTTTGTTTGGTGGCGGTTGTTGCTGGGTTGTTGTTGTTGTTGTTGTTGTTTTGCTTCGTTCTTTTACTTTCTTTCCTTCTTTCTTCACTTATCCCTTTACTCTCTTTCGTTCGTTCGTTCTTCTTCTTTTTTTTTACATTCTTAGCTTCTTTCTTTCTTAATTTTTATTCCAAACGTTCCTTTCTTTCTTCCTTGCCAAACACTCCCTTTTCTTTTATTCTAAACGCTCCTTTCCTCGTACTGTTCTTTCTTGCTTTCTTTCCTGCTTCTCTTGCTTGTTTTCTTTTTATACCAAACGCCTCCTTTTTCTTTATTGTTTTCCTTCTTTTTTCTGCTAATAATTAAAATTTTGTGGCTTCACCTCCCTCTCACCTACCGTGTTTCGTAAGGCGTGGTTTTCATCATAAAAAATAAAATATAAAATAAAGTAATAAATACAATTTTCAAAATCTGAAACAAGAACGACTACTTCGCATATTGTTTTGTCCTAATAAATAACAACACAGAACTTCAGGTGATGTCAAAATGTTACCAGCGACATATAAAATTATGGTGTCACAGAACTCATATGATGTCAAAATGTCACCGGTGACATACGATCACAGAACTTAGGTGATGTCGAAAACGTCACCGGTGACATAGCATCACAAAACCTAGGTGCTGTCAAAATGTCACAGGACACAAGGCTTCAAACGCTCTCAAACACGACACGCGTGACTGAATTCTCACCTGTGAAGGTGGAGCTGGTGAAGATGCGCACGATCTTGGAGCTGAGGGAGGGGAGGTCGTGAAGGGACCCCGAGAGCACCTTCTGGAACTTTTGCTGTTCCTCCTCGTCAACAGTGGACCCCTCCGTGTCCGTGGCCACCCCGTTGACGGACGCGTTGTCCGGCGTGTCGGACATCCTGGCGATGAGACCTCACACACACACACACACACACACCCTTCTTCACGGGGAGAGGAAAGTCCAGCTCTGTTTTCGAGCGCGTACGTGTGAGTGGACTTTGTCGCTTACGACGGGGTCTGAAGCCGAGTCCGGATGAGTTGACTCAGTAGATAAGGCGCAGTCTTGTTCTCTCAGGGGGAGGCGATTTCTTATGTCTCAGTGTAACGTTACTTTGAATAAACCCAGCTTTGTTAACGAAGTCTTATATTTTGTGACTTAGCGTCATTTGGGTACAAATTAGCTTTGTCGTGTTCCAGATCGGGGCATATTAGTCCAAACAATGTGGCAGTATAATCAAAATGGTGGTGAAGTGGCGAATGCAGGCCAGCATTACGAATGCAGTTTTCCTCCAATACCTTTGGACAGCTAAATTGAAATAAGATTACAAAAATGTCATCATACTAAATAGGTTAGTATAAACAACGCTTATTTGTGCATGGTAAACAGACATTCAACGATACTAATGATGCTCTTTATAGGAGGAAAAGTCTGATGACTCAACAGCGTTCTTCTTGGTATAACGTGGGTAATGTGTTTATTTACGGACAGGCCCAGAAAAAGAAAATGTGACCCATTTTTATGCTGACCGTATCGTCATTTATTTCGACCACAGGAAGCTGCGAATTAATCTTTCTTCCGCTTCATCCTCAAGTGTTTGCGTTGTCACAGCAGCTCCTCGGTAGTCATACAGGTGATAACACGAGTGTGGTGGCTGGCTTGGTATCTACAACATTTGCCTCACCTGGTAACAGCTGTTGTTTCAGGTTACTCGCAGTAACTAACAGACTTCTATTAGGTGACGAGCGCAAGTGACAGCTAGCCAATAACCACAAATTTTCTGGATCAACTGCTTATCGATCCGGCGAAAGAGTTGCTGAAAACCGATCGCGCGGTTTCTTAAGCTAATTCTTCCTCCTTTGATTTTCTCGCTGCATTTCCCTAGCGATAAAAAGGCGGACGTCGATCATCAAACCACGCCTCGTGTCTCGGAATGCATACTTTGTACGGCAGTGCATATCAACAATGATGATACATTTTTCTTCCATTCCATTGAACAATGTTTGAAACAGTTGCAGGGTGGCTAGTGTGTGTGTCGTGGGTGCACAGCCAGTGGGACCCAGCCAAGGTCGCTAACCGTGTACAATTTCTCGTAACGCCCACACAACAGCCGCATGCACACAACGACGTCGGCTCGTTCCACAGCTGTCAATATATCGCTTGATAAATTACGTTTCCGCAAAATGGATCGCTGACTCGGAACACCAGCACACTGCTCGTCGCGAAGTCTGCAAGTAAGCGGCGTGATGTCCTGAAGTCTGCTAGCGCTAACAACAACCCTCTCAACCATCCGTTCACCCTCCTCTCCTTCTTGCCGGCCGTTCAGCTTAGTCCCTGTGCTAAAGCTTAATGCAAGTCAGGTAAGCGGTTGTTGTGCCTCAAAACACGAAGCCACGAGTGGGTGAGTGTTCTCTCGTCACTGAAGGCCCCGTGTTTTTGTTTAACGCCTGTCAGGCGAGAAATCGTTGCGGCCTCAAAGCACTCAAAGCCACGCTTACGTGAATGTTCTCCTTTCAAGATCACGACTGCAGACGTGCTGATAATCCCGTTGTGTCAAACGTTAAGTCTTTAAAAAGGTTCATCCAGCCAAGACGGCCACAGTGAAAACACTCGTTAGGATTCAAAACAAATCACCCGCGTCGTGAACCTCCCGTTGAGAGGAACGCCGGTGTCTTCGAAGATGTTGATTTGGTTGACGTGTTCCACAAAACCTGTGCGACCATGCAGCCAGGTGTCGCAAGGTAAGACGCCGTGACGGAATGAAGCTCTGTGCTTGATAGCTCACGAACTTATTCAAACAATACTTCGTCAGCCTTTTAACACAGTACACAGCAAGACAAAACAGTAGGCTGGTTAGTCCGGACGAGAGCTGGCGTTTAGATCATAGGGCTACAACAGAACGACCGCTACTTCGTAAATGTTCAATCTATTTACTTATCAGAAAAAGAGAGAGAAACAAATTTCTTTGACAGCACGGGGGGAGAGCTTTGCTTTTAACAACTTCAACATGCAGATACAACAAAAGACATTTACAGCTGAGTGTCAAGCAAAATAACAGGGGGAAAAAGAACAGAAAAAACACAGACAGGTCTGGTGTGCCGAGCCACACTTCCTAAGTCACGACAGGATGGTGAATTGAAGATGTTTATCACCTAGTCCAAAACAACAAGTAGGCTGATTGCCAATGGCATTCACAGTTGACGCTTGTCGTGTCTTCTGGCCGTATGGGCAACACCGAGTCCCAACCCCAACACCGGCTGACCTCAGATCAGGATATCGAATCTCAGCAGTCAAAGACCCAATTCAGTGGCTTGTTGTTGATATTAATCGGCTTTTCCTTAGCCGCTGAGTACTGCGGCTAGCCCCAAGTTCAAGTCCTGCCGTCGGTGAAAACGGACCGCGTGTAGAATGCGAGCTATTGTATCCCATCCGCCTTGGCTTGTTTTTACAGAAATTAGGGCTCCGTGTAAATATCCGAGTCTGGCTCACAAGTAAACGGCAGCGACTCGATGCTTCTTTCAAGCTGATGATCACGAAAACCGCCTAGTTGTTTTAGGGTCAATAGGCCATTCCGTGAGGGAACACAGCTGTTGGGATTCCTGAATGTTGAGGAAAACCGGATCTTGTCTATCACGATCAGATCTCGTTTCACTCTGAAAGCATTTATATCAAAGACCAGTCGGGAGGAGGAAACACGCAACAGTGATAGGACTTGAGATTTAGGGTCCTTACAATAGCCTGGAGGTTGTCGACTTCACGGTTTGGGGTCAGTGGAGTCCTCCACACACACACGCACACTTGTCACACCGCACGCACGCAATCCGGAGTCAGTGAAAGATGACGGTCCAAAGTGAAAGAATCAATGTGAAGTTACGGTTCAGGATCGACTCGTTCTGAAACAACAGACCTTCGAGTCCAGAGTCCAAAACGTAAACAAAATCCCGGAGTCCAGCCGAGGAAGTCGAGTCCAGCGTCTACTGAACCAGTTCCCTTTCCCTTCGCGACCGTCTTCGCTGATCTGTTCAGCCTTCTGCTTCTTCAGCTCCCTTCCCACTTCTGGTCAGCCCAGCCAGTTTTTGGACTGATTGAGTCGATGGTGGAGCTTTTGTCTGGCACGAGAACTTGGGCCAGGGCCGGTTGTGAGAGCTAGCGGTGACTGGCACTGTGTCTCGGGTAGGCCGGGTAGCGAAGCAAGAAACAAGAGAAGTGCTCCCACGGCCACTGGGGTGCCGTCTGTGCTTTCGCCTGACGATGGCGGTGGTGGTAGTGGTGGTTGGTGGAGGTGGTGATGGTGGTGGCGGTGGTGGCCCGCACGGCACTGTTGTTGGCTGGGAGCGGGACATAAGGTGGTGGGAAGCCACGTGCTTGCGCTACCCCAATGTTTTATCAGCACACGTAACGCGCTCGCCTACCCAGGGTGGGGGGGCCTGCAATCAGCAATCAGTCCGTGTGGTCATGCACCAATCACCGTCTCGCTCGCACCGTCAGTCTGTCAGTCACGTGAACCAAGCTTTCGTTGCTGTTGTTTGCTTGTGGCTTCCCATTCCTCCCCTTTTCTCCTTTCTTTTTTACAATTGTTTTTTCTTTTTCTTTTTCAGAGCTCAGGAGCTGTGTGAAAGTCGAGGCGGCCGTCCTGGGCTCCCATCCCTAATAAGCTTACGGTTTCTGTGGACATAAAGCAACACTCAACCAACAAAGTGTTTTTGTCTGTGTGTAGAATGAGGCTGGCCTTCGGTCCTGTCGATTTTTTAAAGTGTTTATGTCTCTGATTGTAGTCCTGTCAAATAAGTAAGAAAACATGGTGCTTAATGTCCACATAAACAACAAGCTTTATTAGGGACGGGTTCTGTCAAATGTACCCAATGGGTTTTAAATAGCCCTGATATAACACTATGTGGCTGACTGGGCCCAATGCACCAACTAACTACCCAAAGGTTAATTTATCGTGGTGTCACTCAAAGCCGACAGACCCGGGCCAGGTGCTGTTCGTTTGCTAATTAAGTTGGTTGGTTGGTGGTTGTGTTGTTGTTAATGCTGGCGGTGGGGTGTTGCAGTTTTTACTATGTCTTGTGTGTGTGTGTGTGTGTAGAGAGAGAGAGAGAGAGAGAGAGAGAGAGAGAGAGAGAGAGTTGTTGCTGTTATTGTTTTTGTTGTTCTTTGTTGCGTTGGGGGCATACATTTTACTGTTTCTTGGCGAGTTTTTCTAATGGGAAAATGAAGGTTTCACATGGGAAATTTCCGCGTAGCTACCGAACCCGTGGCGAGGTGGTCAGGCCAGACTGTGAACGCGGGCTGGGGGCCAGTCCACTCTCCAGCCCCGTGACGCAGTCCGCTAGGACATTATCGCGGCCTTGAGCGGCGACAATGATTTCCGACACCAGGCTTTCACCCACTGATCCGCCTCAGTTTGGATATGACATTATACAGTAAAGGCAAGGTGCATAAAGTCCTCCTCCACATATTCTCCCTTCGCCACCCCACCCCCCCTCCGAAGTCTCCCCTGCCCCCCACCCCCGCTGCACACACACACACAATCTCTCTCTCTCTCTCTCTCTCTCTCTCTCTCTCTCTCTCTCCTCTCTCTCTACACACACCACACACACACACACACACACACACACACACACACACACACACACACACACACACACACACACATACTCTCTCTGTCTCTGTCTCTGTCTCTGTCTCTGTCTCTGTCTCTCTCTCTCTCTCTCTCTCTCTCTCTCTCTCTCTCTCTCTCTCTCTCACACACACACACACACACACACGTATCGTGTCGTGTCGTGTCCGTGGCTTTCGGTGCAAAAAGAGTGGCCACCAGGAAAAGCCGTTAAAACCCTAAGGGGTCAGCGGTCAGCTATTTGATTGCCACCTGTTGGCTCAGGTACGGACGTCCCTCTCTTTCTCTCTCGCTCGCTCTCTCATAATGGTCACGTCGTCTTCATACATATGCAGGCATACCGAGACAGTTAATGGCTACTTTTCAAGTCCGGTTCTATTTGATTTTTCCGTCCAGTTAGTCCGGTCGCGACCTGGGTCAAGTGCTTCACTTGTCGTAATTAGGCTTAGGAAGAAGGGGTGGCGGCTAGCGATTGAAAAGGACGGCTAAGACCCCGCCCCCCCCCCCCCCCCTTCCTGGCCCCCCCACCCCCCTACCTGGCCCCCCCACCCCTTCTTCCTAAACCCCGACCCGTGCATTCACCCGGCCCGCTGGTCAAAGCCGTGGTCACGGGAATCCTGCACCGCAGGAAGGAAGCATACGTAATGCTTGTTTATGGGTCCCACTTTTGCAAGCGAGCATTGTTTGCATTACGTACTGAAGACGTAAAGTCGAGGACCTATATCAGGTCCATGCATAAAGTGCGGTATTTGTGAGCCGGTTTGGCCTAGCGGTAAGGGGTTAGGCTGGTAAGCGGAGGGGCCTCGGTTCGAATCCGCTTCGGCTCTCCTTTCTCTTCAAAAGTTGTGGTCTGTGGACGCTGTCTTGTGACTTTGCCCTTCACAATTATGAAACATTAAAATGGCTCTCATCGCTGCCCACCTTAATGCATAAGTCATTCTGGTGGTGACAGTGTAGCGATAGGTATATAATCTCCCCCCCCCCCCCCCCCCCACACCTCCATACCCCCTTCCCCCCTTCTCCCCGTCCCTAATAAACCGTATGGTTTTTGTGGACGTTAAACACCATGTTTAATTACTAGAGTTTGTTGACGTGGGATTGGATTGGTCGTCTGAAGAGCGTTTTTGACCATGTCTTCCTGTCTCTGAATGAAGCATTCTGCCATCTACTCAGCTTTCTGTGGTGACAGTGTAGCGATAGGTATATAATCTCTCTCTCTCCCCGCCACCCTCATGGTTCAGGAGCTGTGTGAGAGTCGAGGTGGACGTCCTGGACTGTCCATCCTAACGAGCCTTCTGGTTTCCGTGGACGTAAAGATTTATTGCACCGTGCTTCGGCATTGGTCACAACTTGTCCCTAATATGTCAACTGACATCTGAGGACATAAAGCATCACTTCATCATCAACGCCACCCTCCCCACACACCTCCATACCCCCTTCCCCCTTTTCCCCGTCCCTAATAAGCCTTATCGTTTCTGTGGACGTTAAGCACCATGTTTATTTACCTACTTGCTTACGTGCTGTAGCTCCGACGCGAGAGAGTGAAGAGCTGTAGTGTTACACATTCTTCAGCTCGCTGTGGTCGCAGTAACAAGAAGATCGAACCATTCTAAGACTGCACGGCCCAGCTCCCCCCCCCCCCCCCCCCCCCCCTCCCCCGCTTAGTTATAGCTTCCTCACTCAGACGCATTGCCACATTCATTTAATCACAAAATTCAGTAACAAGAATTACTGCTAGCGTTCTAAAACAAGATCCAAACACACAAAAGGTTCAAAAGAACGCTTATTTATTCTTATTATTGATTCTTCCAAGCACTGGACAAGAAAACGACAGCTCAACCAAACGAAGTTATTTCGCTCCTCATCTCATTTAATTGTCATCGTTTTTAACCGTTTAACTGTTGTTTAAGTGTCGTTTTGTAGCTTGACAAAGGGTATTACCCCGAAAATTTCCAGATTGTGTGTCTGTGTGATAATAAATTTTAATGAGCGTTCTTTTGAACCCTTTTATGTGTTTGGATCTCATTTAATCACAGTCAAATGTTCTGCGGAGCAGCGAGAGCCATCATTCAGTCTGTTATTGATCACTTCTTGAGATGCAAGGTAAATAAAAGATTACTTTGTCGAGGAAAAATATTAAGGGAAAGCAAAATCAATCTATCGGCAGAAAATTATTCGCTCAATCTCGTATTTTTCTCCAGTGTCAAGGACCAAGCCAGACACAGTATGGGACAACTAGACAATGGCATGGATAAAAATCAGACAGTTGACAGGAACAACTACACAATGACTGATCATATCAGCCAGTAACAAGGACAACAACTAGAGAATGACGAGAATAAAATCTGACAGTGACAGGGACAACAACTAGACAATGACATGGATCAAATTAGCCAGTAACAAAGACAACAGCTACACAAATTGCAAGGATAAAATCAGACAGTGACAGGAACAACTAGACAATGGCAAGGAAAAAATTAGAGATTGACAGAATAACTAGACAATGACTGTGACTAAATCAGTGATAGGAACAAGAAGTAATAATAATAATCAAAATAAATAAATGATTACAATAACGGTCAGCTCTACTGCGCCGTATCCCCCGCACTAGGGTGACCTCACCGCTATTTACAATATTAAAAGACAAACAAAAATGTACAAATTAAAGCCACAAAAGAAATAACTATACAGTCATAACAGTGTATTCCTCTCACACGACATCCGCGTGCGCGCGCACGTACGCACGCACACACGCACGCATGCACCCCCCCCCACACACACACACATACACGCACGCACGCACGCACGCACGCACACACACACACACACACACACACACACACACACACACACACATACGAGCGCACAGAAGAAATGTAACGAGGAGGGGAGAGAGGGTAAAGGGGGCAGGCAAATAAGGAGGCAGAATTCGAAATCACCTGTGGTATTTTTTAGTTAAGTGAGTTTTTAACGAAATTGTTGAAGACATAGAACCTGAATTTGACGGGTGTCAGAAGGGAGCGAAATCCATTACTTTGGAGCACAGTGCTGGCCAAAGGTTTTTGTTCTAAGATGGGGGATATGAAGTGTCCATGCGTCTGTAGAAGAACGAAGCTGCCTGGATGGAGTGTACACAGTGAGAAGGTCAGAGAGATAGTCAGGAGATGAGTCAGAGAAGAAGTTGTGACAGACAGTTGACAGTTTGTTGTCTATTCTGGTTTGGATTCGTGACAACGGCAGGGCAATATTCAGAGGAAGGTAAGAAGACAAGGAAATGACCAAACAGCCCACACGAAGAAAGCTAAACGAAAGACACGAAGACTGCCAGCCAGGGTCAGGGAGACAGCTAAAACTTGTAGGCAGACAGCAAAAAAAGAAAGAGAAAAAAAAAAAAAAGAGGAGCCTAGTGGTAATGTGTTAGGCTAGTAAGCGGACGACGTCGGTTCCATCAACTTCTTTCTTTTCAATGGTTGTGGTTTGTGGACACAGTTTTGTGACTTTGCCCCTCACAATTAATTAAGCCTTAAAATGTCTTTCAGTATTGCCCACCATAGTGCAGACATCATTGTAGTGGTGACAGTATAGCGTTAGGTATAGTAACCCCTTCCCCAGCCCCCCGAACTCCGACACACACACCTTCTGGGATCCCGGTTCTCGCCAGCACCTGTCGGAGACAACTCGTCGTTTAACATAGTTAATGAACGAAACTGGAGCAAGAAGAAAGCTGGACAAGCACGTGCTAACGGTCTGGCTCGAAAGGGGACAGACAGTCAGACAAAGACACGCAACATGTCAGACCAAGACAGGAAACACGAGCGAAACACGATGCTGGACAGACAGGTGTTTGGGGAAAGCCACACACAGACACACTAATAATGATGACACTAACAATAATAACTCACACACACACACACACACACACACACACACACACACACACACACACACACACACACACACACACAAGAACAATAACGGACAATCACGTGCAAAATTGTCAGTTAAACACAGGAAGAAAACCTGACAAACACGTACAAAAGTTGTCAGACAGACACAGGAAGAAAACCTGACAAACACGTACAAAAGTTGTCAGACAGACACAGGAAGAAAACCAGACAAACACGTACAAAAGTTGTCAGACAGACACAGGAAGAAAACCAGACAAACACGTACAAAAGTTGTCAGACAGACACAGGAAGAAAACCTGACAAACACGTACAAAAGTTGTCAGACAGACACAGGAAGAAAACCAGACAAATACATGCAAAATTGTCAGACAGGCACAGGAAGAAAACCAAACATGTGCAAAAGTTGTCAGACACAGAAAGAAAACCAGACAAACACGCTCAAAATTGTCAGACAGACACCGGAAGAAAACCAGACAAACACGTAAAAAATTGCCAGACAAATACGGGAAGAAAGCCAAACTCGCGTAAAATTGTCAGATAGTCACAGGAAGAAATCCAGAAAGCACGTGCAAGTTGTCAGGTAGATGAAAGAAGAAGGTCAAGCAAACACGTATAAGCTGTCAGAGACAGAAATCTAGGCAAACACATGTGAATTGTCAGGGACACAAAGAAATCTTGACAACGACGTGTAAGATGTATGAGACAGGAAGGAAGGTAGACAAACACGTGTAAACTGTCAGAGACAGAACAAAAGTTAGAGAAATAATGTAAACTGTCAGATACAGACAGTAAACTAGACAGGCTCATAGAAACTGTCAAAGGTGGGGGTTGGTGGGGGGCGGGGGACGGGGGAGATCTGGAAAATGACGTGCAAATTGTCATGGACTGGAATAATTCTACACAGCGTCGTGTACATTGTCGGATGCGGAAAGAAATATAAACAAAGACATGTAAATTGTCAGAGTCAGAGACAGAAGAAAGCTAGACAAACTCGAGTAAAACGTCGAAGACAGAAGACCCCCCCCACCACCCCCCCCCCCACCTCTTCCCCCTCCCCACCCCACCCCGCAAAAAAACAACAACAACAAAACAAAGAAAGAAAGAAAGCCAAACACATGTAAATTGCCATAGACAGGAAGAACGCTAGATAAAGGCACGTAAGTTGTCAGCAACAGAAGGAAAGCTAAACAAACATGTGAGAACTGTCAGACACAGAAGGAAAGCTAGACAAACGCATGTAAACAGTCAATGGCAGGGAAGAAAAGCCAGACAAACACGTGCAAAATGTCAGAGATAGGAAAAAGTCTAGACACAGACGTGTATGTTATCTCAGCAGGAAGACATCTCGACAAACACGAACACAGGAAGAAAACTGGACAAACATGTGTAAACTGTCAGACACAAGGAAACAAAACAAAACAAACACACAAAATGTGTAAGTTGTCAGAGGCCGAAAGAAAGCAAGATAAACTCGACCCAAGCACATAAACGGTTAAAAAGAACGCCAATTTTAATAGGATAATACAATGTTTTATGTAAATGACAAGCCAAAAGACAAATTTCTTTACACAGTGACAATAAAGTTGTGTTGTTTTGTAAATTTTAAAGGTAAGCCACTTTTTCAAAGCGACAAAACGACAGTGATAAATGAAAATATTGTACTTATCCGGTTGCGATGCAATTTGTTGAAAAAGATCAGAGAGAGCGAGCGAGAGAGAGAGAGAGAGAGAGAGAGAGAGAAGACTGTCCAGCAACTGCTATAAGCAATTAACCGATTTCCACCCCTACCTATTGGGCGATTCAGCGAAGCTGGTTTGCTAGAGTGAATGCGCTTTGTAATCTTTCGAGCAAGAAGTCGCGAGAGGTCGCAGCGCACTTCCGGGCCGAATTCTGAGTAGGCGTTGCTTCACGCTGTGTATAACAGTGGAAGTTAACCTAGAATCGCGAAGCAGTACAAATGCCAATACTGTTGCAGTTGCAAAAATTACCGTGGAAAGGGGATGGAGGGTGGAAAAAAGTGTCTTTGCGTCGTTTTTTGGCTGACCAGAAGATCGCGAGTTCGTAGAAAAAATGCGTTTTGGGGCATCCTATAGCACGAGCAACAAGTTATTGCTTATTGCCAGACACATTATGACGACAGGCCTCCAAAAATGCCTTTAAAGTTGGCAGTGTAAAATTCGCAAATCCACTGTCACCGCCTTCCATTGTCAAGAAAGTACGCACCGGAAGTAAAAGCAGCCAAGGGACTTAAGCTGGACAAAAGTCAAAGGAGTTAACAACCCCGCCTGAATCGCCCAATAGACTACCCTTCCTCTCACAACCCCAGTGCTAAAAACAGCATCCCGTTTTTCAGTTTCTGAGACTTCGTCGCCTGTTTTCTAACTATAGACATCGAAGAAAAAGCTGAGTAGATGGCAGAATGCTTCATTCAGAGACAGGAAGACATGGTCAAAAACGCTCTTCAGACGACCAATCCAATCCCACGTCAACAAACTCTAGCAATTAAACATGGTGTTTAACGTCCACAAAAACCATACGGTTTATTAGGGACGGGGAGAAGGGGGGAAGGGGGTATGGAGGTATGTGGGGGCGGGGGGGTGGGGGGGGAGGGAGATTATATACCTATCGCTACACTGTCACCACCAGAATGACTTATGCATTAAGGTGGGCAGCGATGAGAGCCATTTTAATGTGAGGGACAAAGTCACAAGACAGTGTTCACAAGACAGTGTTCACAGACCACAACTTTTGAAGAGAAAGGAGAGCCGAAGCGGATTCGAACCGAGGTCCCTCTGCTTACCAGCCTAACGCCTTACCGCTAGGCCAAACCGGCTCACCAACAAACTCTAAGTAAGTAAGTAAACATGGTGCTTAACGTCCACAGAAACAATGAGGCTTATTAGGGACGGGAAGAAGGGTGGGGGGGGGTGGGTTGGAGGTGGGAAAGAGGGAGATTATATACTTATCGCTACGCGGCTGTCACCACCAGAATGATTCTGCATTAAGATGGGCAGCGATGAGAGCCGTTTTAATGTTTTATAATTGTGAGGGACAAAGTCACAAGACAGTGTCCACAGACAACAAATTTTGAAGACAAAGGAGAGCCGAAGCAGATCCGAACCGAGGTCCTTCCGCTTACTAGCCTACCGCCATACCGCTAGGCCAAACCGGCTCTCGACAACAAACTCTGCATTGGATCCGTTACTT
>JABMCL010002481.1:447500-450000 GCA_018857735.1 Alviniconcha marisindica | reverse complement strand
GTACAGGCTTTCGACTTTCCTGCATAGCTTTATAGGACTGTGTGGCTGTTTAAAAAAGAGACTTTTGCATTCAAAAAAGGAAGATCAGCAATAAACAGACATCAGAACATAGGAGAGGCCAATATTTTTTATGACTGCTATAGGCACATGTTATGTAGGCACATAGCAATAAAAGAAAAGAAAAAAGAAAAGAAAAGAAAAGACATTCCTGGTAAATACTCAAATCACAGTTGGGTTTCAATGAATAAACGTGCATGGAGTCAACGTTTTCTGCAGTGTGTCGGACACAGTAGCTTAGCAAGTTGGTGTGGTGTTCCTGACTGACGGATTGATAACTGATCCAACCAACCCCTTGCGATCGAGACGTCGACAACATCGTCAGTGTTCATTCACCTACAACACTACCAGGAATGTGTGGCTGTGTGAAGGTGTAATTGGTCCATTTCTGGGCTCTCTTCATCACGACGACCAGAGTAACTGATATTACTATTTGAACAACATGAAGCCGCAGAGGACTTAATTAATTCTCAATGCGGTATTCTCTTCTACTATGAGGTATTTGCTGTTTCCGTATTGACCGAAAGAAAAGTCACAAAAGCAGCGGAAAGCAAGACCAACAACCAAATACTAGACAATTAGGTTTTTTTGGAGAAAAAACAATCTAAGAAACAAAAACAGAAACGCTGATACGAAACTGAAGCTCTCCTTTGTTCCTAGTTGGCTGTATTCAAAAGTCCAGATCGGTTTCGTCTGTACGGGTATCACGTGCTTGTGGTTGTTCCAGGCTTCGCCTCCAACGTCGTGTCTACTGGCGAAGTTCTGCCACCAGGAGCATCACTAGTGTCTGCCATCACTTGATCTCAGCAGGATGTGGTTTAGCTGCTGCCATCGGTTCTGTGTGTTGTTTGGACGTGGAGGTGTTTAAACATTCTGTAGACGCTTCAGTACTGACACGCCGTCTATTCATGGTGAACTAAATCATGGAACATGCAGCAACACTCGAGACAGGTTACCTTTATTCTACATAATTGTTACCTGAATGATTTCTACATGTATTTCGCTGGGGGAAAACATCATATTTTGTCATATTACCAGTGTATACATCTTTACTGATTTCAAATGTTAGCACTATAACGCAAAAATGTGACAACGTGGGGACTACTCTAGTGATATGATGACCTCATTTAAGCAGCTTTTCTTTCTGTTGGCAAAAGTCATCAAACAAGTGTTGAACGTAAACAGTTTGCTTCAGTAACGAACTCTCCAGTTTGAAAGAGTCAAAATATAGCTAACTGCAGGTTGAAAGAGTCAAACTTTAAGTAAATCTGGTTTGAAAAAATTAATATATGACTAACTACAGTTTCAAATAGTCAAAATATAACTACCTCCTGCTTGAAACAGTCAAAATATAACTCAATAACTCCTGCTTAAAACAGTCAAAATATAACCAGCTCCGGCTTGAAACAGTCAAAATATAACTAACTCCAGCTTCTAACAGTCAAAGCATATCCCGGCATAACGTCAGAGCATCAGAATATCACTGTGTGTCGACGTGCTGAAAACGTGCATCATGGACTTGTGGCTTCTCACCATGGTGACGCTGCTGACAGCGACGAGGTCACGGATTGGTTCAGCGCTGCTTCAGAGCAAGACGTTCCTTCAGCGTCCCGATTTGGCCGATACGGTCTTTTGGGAAGGCCTGCTGTTCCAGTCCCCTGCCAGATCCAACCTGGAGTGCCTCTGGCGGTGTTCTAGCACCCCGTCCTGTGTCATTTACACGCACACGCCATCCAGCGGTACCCGGGGTGGGTTCAAATGTCGTGGGCATGCCTCCCTGGTGTCTCTGCAAGGTTTCCGTGTCCTTACACCGGGGTCCAAGACGTTTGTCTCTACCGCAGGGAAACTGCAGAGTGCAGGTGGGTGTAATGGTACCTCCGGCACACAAGAGGGTGCAGGTGGGTGTAACGGTACCACAGGCACACAGCAAGGTGCATGTGGGTGTAATGACAGCAGGGTGCAGGTAGATGTACTGAGATCATAGGCAAACAGTAGGGTACCACAGGTATACAACAGAGTGCAGGTAGATGTACTGGGGCCACAGGCAAACAGTAGGGTACCACAGGTATACAACAGAGTGCAGGTAGATGTGCTGGGGCCACAGGCAAACAGTTGTGTATCACAGGTATACAACAGAGTGTGGTAGATGTACTGGGGCCACAGGCAAACAGTAGGGTATCACAGGTATACAACAGAGTGCAGGTAGAAGTACTGAGATCATAGGCAAATAGTAGGGTACCACAGGTATACAACAGAGTGCAGGTAAATCTACTGGGGCCACAGGCAAACAGTAGGGCACCACAGGTATACAACAGAGTGTAGGGTAATCTACTGGGGCCACAGGCAAGCAGTAGGGTATCACAGGTATACAACAGAGTGCGGGTAGATGTACTGGGGCCACAGGCAAGCAGTAGGGTACCACAGGTATACAACAGAGTGCAGG
>JABMCL010002481.1:437500-442500 GCA_018857735.1 Alviniconcha marisindica | reverse complement strand
TCAAACGTCGATCTTTAACAAGCATAACTGACGAGAAATCGAGTGAAAAACCGCTTTGTGTCTATTAAAGGAATAACATACATGATTGTTCGTGCGTGTGTGTGTGTGTGTGTGTGTGTGTGTGTGTGTGTGTGTGTGTGTGTGTGTGTGTGTGTGTGTGTGTGTGTGTGTGTGTGTGTGTGTGTGTGTGTGTGTGTGTGTGTGCGTGTGTGTCTTTTGTTTTGTTTTTCTTTTGTTTTTTCTTTCCCCTTCTCGTCCATAGGTCCCAGGATGCACTCCTTCTGTTCTGTTCCGCTTTCTGTTCTCTTATGCTGAAAATTCAGAGCTGTCAACGGCTCTCGCTTTTCTCTCTCTCCCCCCCCCCCCCCCCCCCCCCCCCCCCCCCCCACTTTTTTCTTTCTTTTTCTTTTTCTTTTTTCCTGGAGTAGACTAGAATGAAGCCAGGAACCAATGCCAGGAAATTTGTCTCTTTCTTATGTTTGATATAAGACGCTTTCAAAGTCAGCGGAGACAAGTTGATATTCCTAAAGTGAAGAGTTCACCCTGCTTCATTCAGGCTTCGCAATATGTATGACTAGTCTGTATACGTTTTTGATCATAACGATATGTTCCTTACGGACTGAGAAACGATAGAAGTTATGGTCAAGTCTACTGGGGCCGGAAAGGGCGAGGAGTTCTGACACTGATCAGGATTGTTTAGTTGCTTCGCTGGTACAATGTGGGAAGCAAGGAGCTGTGAAAACCTTTCCTATAGTCTGAACAATACGTTCAGACTTTATGGATCTCGTCACTTTAGGAAGAAGAAGAAAGAAAAGAATATGTGATATTTGTTTGCCGCGGAAGAAATATCTTTGTTCAGTGCATCATTTAATATGGGAAATGATGTATGGCACCCGTCTCTTTATCCCAGAAATACGCCTTTACCGTTGGAGTGTTCACCTGCTCAGTGACTGGAATGCTTTGCATTTTGACTGAAAATGGATTATCCCTGCTACGCGACTGTATTGGGCGATTCAGGCGGGATTGTTAACTCCCTTGACTTTTGCCCGGCATCGCTTAAGTCCCTTGGCTGCTTTTACTTCCGGTGCGTACTTTCTTCACAAGGGAAAGGCGGTGACAGTGAATTTGCGAATTTACACTGCCAACTTTAAAGGCATTTTGGAGGCCCGTAGTCATAATGTGTCTGGCAAAAGCAATAACTTGTTGCCCCGTGCCCCAAAACGCATTTTTTCTACGAACTCGCGATCTTCTGGTCAGCCCAAAAACGACGCAAATACACTTCTTTTTTTTTATCCCACCCTCCATCCCCTTTCCACGGTAATTTTTGCAACTGCTTCGCGATTCTAGGTTCAACTTCCACTGTTATTCACAGCGTGAAGCAACGCCTACTCAGAAAATCGGCCCGGAAGTGCGCTGAGACCTCTCGCGACTTCTTGCGCGAAAGATAACAAAGCGCATTCACTCTAGCAAACCAGCTTCGCTGAATCGCCCAATAGCACAAAAATATAATGAACAAGTGTGACCAAGATCAGTGCCTGACATTCTCAAGCAGACCAAGGTGGACTGGAAGTATTGTAGTCATGTTCTTCGTGTTTAAGTCTGCTTTCTTTTCATCAAGCATACCTTAGTGTGACGAACCGGTGTAGCTCATGTAGTGTCTAAACATATCCATGTTTAGTGATAGGCTCGGTTGTCTGCTTTTTCTGGAGACGTTTGGGTGCAGAAACCATAAGCATAAAAGCAAACAGCAGATGGAGGCCATCAGAACGAAATTTTGGCAATAAATATAGGTTGTTGTTTGTCCTTTGCCCCACCCCCGTTATACATGTGTGTGTGTGTGTGTGTGTGTGTGTGTGTGTGTGTGTGTGTGTGTGTGTGTGTGTGTGTGTGTGTGTGTGTGTGTGTGTGTGTGTGTGTGTTGTGTGTGTGTGTGTGTGTGTGTGTGTGTGTGTGTGTGTGTGTGTGTGTGTGTGTGTGTGTGTGTGTGTGTGTGTGGTGTGTGTGTGTGTGTGTGTGTGTGTGGTGTTTGTGTCTGTGTCGTGTCTGTGTTGTTGTGTCTGTGTTTTTGTGTGTGTCGTGTGTGTGTGTGTGTGTGTGTGGGTTTGTGGTGTGGTGTGTGTGTTGTGTGTGTGTGTGGTGTTTGTGTGTGTGTGTGTGTGTGTGTGTGTGTGTGTGTGTGTGTGTGTGTGTGTTGTTGTGTGTGTGTGTGTGTGTGTGTGTGTGTGTGTGTGTGTGTGTGTGTGTGTGTGCGTGTGTGTGTGTGTGTGTGTGTGGTGTCGTTGGTCTGCGTCGTGTGGTTGCGTCGTGCGTGTGTGTTGTGTGTGTGTGTGTGTTGTTGTGTTGTGTTTGTGTGTGTGTTGCTGCTGTGTGTTATGTGTGTGTGTGTGTGTCTGTTGTCTGTCTGTGTTTGTGTGTGTATTATGTTCATGTTTGTGTGCTGCTGTATATGTGTGTGTGTTGTTTTGTGTGTGTGGTGTGTGGTGTGTGTGTGTGTGTGTGTTGTGTTTGGGGTGTTGTTGTGGGGTTGTGTGTGTGTGTTGTGAGAAAAGAGAGAGAAAAGTGGTTGTTTGTGTGCGTGCGTGCGTCGTGCATGTGTTTGTTTTGTGCCCGTGCGTGCTTTCGTGAGGCGTGCGTCGCGTTTTTTTGCGTGTGGGTTTTTGTGTTGTGTTTGTGTGGGTGTGTGTGCGGGGTGTGGTGTGTGTGTGTGTGTGTGTGTGTTGGTGTGGTGTGTGTGTTGTGTGTGTGTGTTGTGTGTGGGTGTTGTTGTGTGTTTTTGTGTGTGTGGTGTTTGTGTGTTTGTGGGTGTGTGTGTGTGTGTGTGTGTGTTTGGGGTGGGGTGTTTTTGGGGTGTGTGTGTGTTGTGTGTTTGTGTGTGTGTGTGTGTGTGTTTTGTGGTGTGGTGTGTGTGTGTGTTTTGTGTGTTTTGTGTGTGTGTGTTTGTGTGTGTATGTGTCTGTGTCTGTGTCGTGTGTTCGTGTGTGTGTGTGTTGTGTGTGTGTGTGTGTGTGTGTTGTGTGTGTGTGTGTGTGTGTGTGTGTGTGTCTGTGTGTATGTGTTTGTGTCCCCCCGAAAGTCTGCAGCTTGTTTTATCTTGTGTGATTTAAAATCGTTCAGTCTCAACTTCTTGTGTGTTTCGCTCATCAAAATTCCTTCAGTGGCAGCAGGATTGTCTGCTTGCTTCACTCGTACAATGCAGGAAGCAAGGAGCTGTGAAAACCTTTTCTATAGTCTGAACAATACGTTCAGACTTATGAGTCTCCTCACTTGAAGAAGAAGAAGAAGAAGAAGAAGAAGAAGAAGAAGAAGAAGAAGAAGAAGAAGAAGAAAAAAAAGAAGATCCGATCTTTGTTTGAAGAAATATATTTGTTCAGTGCATCGTTTAATATGGGACACAACCCCACACGTTTCATACTCTTGTTAAACACCGACATGAAGGCTGGCAAAACTCGACGAAAGTAGGTCGCGAATCGATCTAATAGGTCGGCCTATGCCATACATGAATGTCTGGGACAGGCTGACACACTCGTCCCTGGTGTCATTTTCTGCTTTAAAACTGCAGCCTCTTAATCAGTGTAAGAAAGAAAAACAAAACCCATTGCTGATTTAGTACTATGAAGGGGGGAAAAAATCAGTCTAATATATCATTTATGTGAAAAGACTTTAAATCAAAAGGAAGAAAAGAAAAGAGAGGAAAGAACTGAGAGAGAAGCATATGGCTCAGAATAGCATCTTTGTTTACGGTTGTTCGAAACAGGATTCAAAAAGCATGTCTTACGTGTGTGTGTTAAAGCGTGTGGGCTGAACGTTTTTCAAGGGTTGAATACGTGACAATTAATTAAGGCAAAGCAGACGTCTAAGCTGGAGTATTTCAAACAATATTGCCCTCAGTGAATTGACTCATCAGCCTCAGTGTAGTGTCTGCTTGGTCAGCCGAAAGGAACAAAGTGCGTTTCATCATCTCATCATCATCATCATCATCATCATCATCATCATCATCATCACCACCACCATCATCATCATCGTCATGGGCATGTAGCATACCGACCTTGGACATCTATGAAGGTGCTTATCATATTTGACATAATTATACGCAATTAGACTATATGCCTGCCAAGGCTTCAAAGTTTCAAATGTATACACACTTACGCAAACACCCTTCCCCCCCCCCCCCTCCCCACACACACACACACATTCACACAACAGCAACAACCAAAACAACAACAACCAAAACAACAACAACCAAAACAACAACACATGTTTTCAAACTTAAGGCACCGAATAGCATTCCATTAAACGGTTACATAACTGCACCAGTCCCCCGTGGTTCTTGCCTGTCTCTCTTTTTCCTCAACCCGCGCCCCCCTCCCCACCCCGACCCCTCACCCCTCCGCACTCCCCCCTTCACTTCCCCCGTATTACGTCATTATTCGTTGCTCCTTTTTGGGATTAGGCTCAGTGAAAGTGTGTGGTTGGGGCAGGAAGTCTGTTTCACATTATGCCTGCCGTCATTCTCTGCCTCCTCGTTCTCTCACTGAGTCGGCGCGAGGCCTTATCGAGACCAGTGATTTCAGGATTGCAGTGTGTTTATTCTCAAAGTTTAGCCTCAGTGTCAGTTGCGGCGTTCGGGGAATTTAACACATTCAACTGCATCGAAACCAACAATGCAGCTCCGAGCTTCTCAATCTTTGTCTCTCTGTCTGTATCTGTCTGCCTGTGACTCTGTCTGTATCTGTCTGCCTGTGACTCTGTCTGTATCTGTCTGCCTGTGACTCTGTATCTGTCTGCCTGTGACTCTGTCTCAGGCTCTGTCTCTGCCTCTGTCTTTTTTCTTTGTCTCTCTTTGTCTGTCTCTGTCTGTCTGTCTGTCTGTCTGTCTGTCCTGTCTCTGTCTCTGTCTCTGTCTCTGTCTCTGTCTCTGTCTCTTTTTTTCTTTTTTTTTTTTTTTTTTTTCTCTCTTTTTTTTTTTTTTAATTAATAATTTTGTTATTGTTTTCCCTTCC
>JABMCL010002481.1:387500-405000 GCA_018857735.1 Alviniconcha marisindica | reverse complement strand
TTCCTTTCTTGCTCCTTCTTTCTTCTGTTGTAGCTGCTGCTAAAAATGTGCTGCTAAACCAGAAATGAATGAGTGTTTGCACGTGTAAACGTTTAAAAAAAAAAATGGAATAAGTGTAATGTACAGTGACTGTGTCCCCCTCCCTTCCCTACACCCCACCCTCATCCCCACCCCCTAAACACTGAGGCAGGCATCTCAGTCTGTAGAAAGTGCACCCAAAACTGAGAACTGATCAAAGTGGGTAGAACGAGTCTCTGTTAGCAATCTTTCCATGGGGGAAAAAACACACGACCCAACGTTTAATGGGTGAAAGCTTTTGTCTGGAGCAAACGGCGTCTGTCCGTTACAATGTTGGTGAGATGCAGGCCATAAAGTGCTTTACTACACCAGGCTTTGACAATCACATTGTCTAGTGGTTTTGCCCACAACCATCTATGAAATACCAACAGGAAACAAACTAAACAAACAAACGACGACAGCAAAAATGTGGTAATTTCCTACTTTAGTGTCCTGAATTAGCGCTTTCGTTTCAAAACAAATTGTTGACCACGTTTGGATCGCGGCACTTATTGTTGGAATACCATTCAGCCTTGGAGAGCAATGCGTTGTAGGGTTTTGTCGTTGTTGTTATTTTCCATATTTCACGCTAACTTATCTGAATTTTATACCCCCTCCCCTTCCCCCCACTATTCTTCAGAATCCGCCATTTGGCCTTGCTGTCTGTCACTGAGAAAAACGGGAGACCTACCAATTCAGGACTGTTTCGGGCATAGTAAAATGTATGTTCGGAAAGTAACGCAGCTGCCATAACATTTGAAAAGCGCTGCTTCGGGAGGCTGAACACCATATGGTTTTCCAAACAGCATCTGCAACCCCAAGATTGGAAGTGAGATGAGGCAATAATTTCAGACACCAAAGTGGAAACTTTACAAAACAACATCAGTGCAAGTCAGAGAACCAAGATGGAGGGTGGCAGCCACCGCTGCCCGTGATGGTACGTACGGGACCATGGTTGTCACAGTACAGTGTAGCGTTAGGTGTTGATCGATTCTCACCATTCCCAACCTTCTGAGATGTCGATCCTCGCCAGCAGTCTACATCTCTTCCGGGACCAGTCGGCCTTGCCGTTGGCGTCGGCGTAAAAGAAGTCTAACGAACCGGGATTTGAAGCTTAATTCCATTTCCCCTCTCTTCTCTCGCTCTCCCCCCCCCCCCCCCCCCCCCCCCCCTCCTCCCCCCCCCCCCCCCCACCCCCCCACCTTTCTTCTTCTGCCACACTCTCTCCTTCCTTTCTCCAAGCCAAACCACACCTCCTCCGCCCGCTCCATCAGTGAGATCTTCCATACAACGGACACTGAGGCCGTGAGGCAAACACCAAGCACTGGTTTACGACATCCTTCCTTCCCGGAGGAAGGTGCCGGAAAGCGATGCTCGGAGTGTGACCGTGAGGTAAACACACAACTCTGTTTGCCTGTACTGACGAGCCAACAATGGTTGTCGTTGATTTTTGGTTCTTTTGGTGACCAAAGGTAAGGCAAGAATATCTTTTTTGTCACCTTTTGGGGGGCTTGTGCTTCTTTATATACCACTTTTCATACTTTTCATTGTACAGTTCGTTCGTTCGTTCTTTTTTTGTTTAATGTCCTCAGATGCTAAAAGCATATTAGGGACAATCTATAAAGTAAGCAGTTCCTTGCCTGTGTGTGTATACAGGCGTAATGCTCCATCCCCCGAAACAGGGGTGGAAGAAGAAGAAGAAGGATATGTTGACTCTTCAAAAGTAAACGAGGGATAACCTACCTTCGATTGTTTCAAGTACCTGTGGTTCACGCACATGTAGTCTGAAAATAATACGTATCGCAGTTGAATGTTGTCCGTCTCTAATTTAATCTTATAGATAGCAGAGCAAGAAAATAATTATCTCTGACATGTAAGGGATGAGTAACCTGGTTACTTCAGAACAGCTTGCTTGCCGACGGCCGTCCGACCGCCCGTGACTATTCAGGCAATGCTGGCTCGGGGCTTCTCGCCGCTAATAAGCATGATTTGAGTGGTCCTTTCTTTGTCAGAGAGGCAAAGAGACTAAGAGAGAGGGAGAAGGGATGCAGAGAAGGCAGAAGATTCAGGGAAATAGGAGAGAAGGGGCAAGAGAGAGAAATAGAGAGAGAAGGTGACAGATGTTCAAGGAAGGGGGGGGGGGGGGGCTAGAGAGAGGGAGAGGGGGGACAGATGCTTAAAAGAGGGGCGGGAGGGGCAAAGGGTGTGGGGGGAGGGGGCAGGCAGATATTTAACAGAGGGAAGGGAGGGGGCAAGGGTGGGGGAGGGGGGGGGGAGGGGCAGGCAGTATGTTAACGAGGAGGGGGCAAGGGGGGGGGGGGGGGGCAGATGCTTAACAGAGGGGCGGGAGGGGGGTCCAGAGAGAGAGAGAGGGAGGGGGGAGGCAGATGCTTAACAGAGGGGCAGAGTGCAAAACAGAGAGAAGGAGACAGACGCTTAAAAGAGAGGCGGAGGGGGCAAGGGGGGGGGGGGGGTCGGAGGGGGAGGGGGCAGGCAGATATTTAACAGATGGCAGGGAGGGGGGCAAGGGGGGAGGGGGGGGAGGGCAGATGCTTAACAGAGGGGCGGAGGGGGGTCAAGAGAGAGAGAGAGGGGAGGGGGGAGGCAGATGCTTAACAGAGGGGCAGAGAGCAAAACAGAGAGAAGGAGACAGATGCTTAACAGAGGGGCGGGAAGGGAGGGGCAAGAGAGAGAGAGAGAGGGAAGTTGGGGGGGCAGATGCTTAACAGAGCGGCAGGAGGTGTGAGCAAGAGAGAGAGGGAAGGGGGGGGGGGGAAGCAGATGGTAAAGAGGGGCAGGAGGGGGGGGGGGAGCAGATGCTTAACAGAGGGGCAGAGAGAGAGAGAGAGGGGGAAAGGGGGGGGGGGAAGCAGATGCTTAACAGAGGGGCAGAGAGAGAGAGAGAGAGGGAAGGGGGGGGAAGCAGATGCTTAACAAAGGGGCAGAGAGAGAGAGAGAGAGAGGAAGGGGGGGGGGGAGCAGATGCTTAACAGAGGGGAGAGAGGAGAGAGAGAGAGGGAAGGGGGGCGGGGGAAGTAGGTGCTTAACAGAGGGGCAGAGAGAGAGAGAGGGAGGGGGGGAAGCAGATGCTTAACAGAGGGGCGGGAGGGGGGCAAGAGAGAGAGAGAGGGAAGGGGGCGGGGCAGGTAGATGCTAAAGGGGGGCGGGAAAGGGGGGGGTCAAGAGAGAAAGAGTGAGAGACAGATGCTTAGCAAAGGAACGGGAGGAGTGGGAGGGGCGGCAATAAAGAGACGGAGAAGACAGATGCTTAAAAAGTTGCGGGGGGCAAGAGAGAGAGAGAGGGGGGGGGGGGGGGGGGGGGGGCGCTTGACGAAGACTATAAATACAAGAACAAATATATGGCTATAAGAAGGGTATTTCAATTTCAGATGCTATTTCAATTTACATTCTTTCCGGTTCTTTTCGTTACAAATTGCAATAAAAACTCACATGCGAAGAAGTAAAGTGCTCATGAATCTTTCATTTCATCATTTCCGTTTTTGCCCTTCTTCCTACAAGGACTGGCAAATAACACAAAAAGCGCCATGTTCGCACAATTGTCATTTTTGCCGCGTTATTGCCAGCGGAATTCCGAAATACGAGAGATTTTGAAAATGTTTCACTTGACTCCAGTGGGAAATGCGACAAACTATCACCCAGAGACAACGCTTGTTTGTCGAATGCATGCCTACACTGAGATAAAGAAGGCAGAAAACACTCTGTGTGATCGTCAGTGAAAGTGTTGTTGTTTTCTAAGGAAGTCCGGAAAATCAATTCTATTAGCATTGTTGTCATGTATTCCAAACTACACAGTAAAAAACCCAACAAAACAGGAAAAATAGCGAACAAAGCCTTGGGAAGTCTGAACCTTTCCGTATGTACCAACCGCTCAAACGTTGTTGATTCCAAGGGTGCAAGTTTGCCCTCAGAATTCAGAGAGACAGCTGTTGCAAAAAGCCGAACCATTTCAATGGTTTAGTGATCACGGGCGAACTCTAATCTTCAGGTGCCCTCTGTACACGGTAAAGCCTGAAAACAAAGAAGCAAGCAAACAATAGTAATCAAACACTTAAACGAACATCCAGATGTAATTCCTCGCTAAAGCTCAAGTTCTAGCACGTTTCTACAAGAGAAAATAGCTTCAATGTCTTCTTCCTCTTCTTCTTCTTTTTCTTCTTCTTCTTCTTCTTCCTTGCGTAATAAAGTTTCTTCTTCTTCCTGATATAACCATAATGGTTGACTGGGCGTAAAACATCAGCTTACTTACTCTTCTTCTTCTTCTTCTTCTTCTTCTTCTTCTTCTTCTTCTTCTTCCTTGAATAATAAAGTGTCTTCTTCTTCTTCTTCTTCTTCTTCTTCTTCTTCCTTGCGTAATAAAGCTTCTTCTTCTTCTTCTTCTTCTTCTTCTTCTTCTTCTTCTTCTTCTTCAAGGATTATTCTAAATTGGAATATATTGCCAGCACCTTTGCTGAGCGATGTACGGCTTATGAAATTATCTTTTTCGGCTGCTGTCAGTACAGGGATGATGGTTTCCAGAGCTGAGCCAACGCGGGCTAACCCTCGGGAACCACTGCGGCGGTCGTTTAATTTAGTCGAGTCGGATACCACATAATTAGTTCATAATGTGTGTCTTGGGAGGGGGAGAGGGGCGTGTGTGTGTTGGGGGGGGGGGGGGGAGAGGAGAGAAGGGGACGGCGGCAAAACCTGGTACTGCATTGCGTACACCAGGCTCCTTTCAGTGCTGTTCAAACAGTACGTTAGCATCGACTGAAGACTGAAGGTTGAAGACTGAAATCACCCTGACAATGTGAACGGAGGGCGAAAAGTGGCAAAGTCTGGAACAAATCAGCGGAGTAACCTAAGCGCTGTAAGTCGCCCAGCTGAAGAAACGGCTTGGAGAAGGGTTAGCTCCTATCAGCATGAATCAAGAAATGTTGTCATCTTGCCATCTTGTCATCTTGCCATCTTGCCATCTTGCCATCTTGTCATCTTGCCATCTTGCCATCGTAAATGTCTGTGTAATTATCATTTTGACCATACGTAACACTCCAATAAGCATACTGCTTTTGTGTTTCTTGTACTTATCTGTTGCACTTATGATTACGATGAATGAATAAAAATGTTGTTTAAACCAATCGAGAAATGGTTTTATCGGCTCCAGTCCCGGCATGAGGTATATGACACATCGATTTGTATTGGGTGTGAAGGTCAGACTGGCCTGACTGGCTAACACCGAGACTGGCTATACTGCCTCTGGCTGCACGTGTACAAGGCCACAACACTGAGCCTATCAAAGACAGTCCCGTGCAGGGCGCCCTCTCTAACGAGAGGAGAGACGGGGCAAAAGAAAGTTAGGGTGGCCGGAGGACATCAAGGAATGGGGAGGCCACGGATTGCTATCAATGGTCCAAGCAGCTCAACACAAACTGGACGAGATTGCCATCCCTGATCCAAACAGTCGCAGACCGACCACAGACTGTCATACCTGATTCAAACAGTCGCAGACCACAGACTGCCATACCTGATTCAAGCAGTCGTAGACAGACTACATACTGCCATACCTGATTCAAGCAGTCGTAGACAGACTATATACTGCCATACCTGATTCAAGCAGTCGTAGACAGACTACATACTGCCATACCTGATTCAAGCAGTCGTAGACAGACTACATACTGCCATACCTGATTCAAGCAGTCGTAGACAGACTACATACTGCCATACCAGATTCAAGCAGTCGCAGACAGACTACATACTGCCATACCAGATTCAAGCAGTCGCAGACAGACTACATACTGCCATACCTGATTCAAGCAGTCGCAGACAGACTACATACTGCCATACCTGATTCAAGCAGTCGTAGACAGACTACATACTGCCATACCAGATTCAAACAAACAGACACAGACCGACCATAGACTGCCTTACCTGATTCAAACAGCCAGAGACAAACCACATACCGCCATACCTGATTCAAACAGCCAGAAACAGACCACATACTGCCATACCTGATTCAAACAGCCAGAGACAGACCACATACTGCCATACCTGATTCAAACAGCCAGAGACAGACCACACACCACTGCTACACCTGATTCAAGCAGTCGCAGACAGACCACATACTGCCATACCTGATTCAAGCAGTCGCAGACCGACCACAGACTGTCATACCTGATTCAGCAGTCGCACACAGACGACGGTCTGCTATTCCTGTTCCAAAGAGCAAGGGCCCCCTCCCCGTCCCTCTACAAAAGCACACTACAGATAATGCAACCCTTACTTCATGTAGGCGAAGGCGGATTGCCGCCCTTGCTGAACGCAGCCAAAGACAGACCACAGACTGCCATCCTTGCTGAATGCAGCCGAACACAGATCACAGCCTGCCATCCTTGCTGAATGCAGCCGAACACAGATCACAGCCTGCCATCCTTGCTGAACGCAGCCAAAGACAGACCACAGACTGCCATCATTGCTTCACGTAGCCAAAAACAGATGAAGGACTGCCATCCTTGCTTCACGTAGCCGAAGACAGACCACACAGACTGCCATCATTGCTTCACGTAGCCGAAGACGACCACACGACTGCCATCATTGCTTCACGTAGCCAAAGACAGACCACACTGACTGCAATCCTTCCTTCAGTAGCCGAAAACAGATGAGGACTGCCATCCTTGCTTCACGTAGCCGAAGACAGACCACACAGACTGCCATCATTGCTTCACGTAGCCGAAGACAGACCACACAGACTGCCATCATTGCTTCACGTAGCCAAAGACAGACCACACTGACTGCAATCCTTCCTTCACGTAGCCGAAAACAGATCACAGACTGCCTTCATTGCTTCACGTAGCCGAAGACAGACCACAGACTGCCATCATTGCTTCACGTAGCCGAAAACAGATCACAGACTGCCTTCTCTGCTTCACGTAGCCGAAGACAGACCACAGACTGCCATCATTGCTTCACGTAGCCAAATACAGACCACAGACTGCCACCATTGCTTCGCGTAACCGAAGACAGACCACAGACTGCCACCATTGCTTCACGTAACCGAAGACAGACCACAGACTGCCAAAATGTGCTTCACGTAGCCGAAGACGGACGAGAGATATCCAAACGGCCACGACATGCCACTTAATTCTGATTCATACAGCCTAAGGGCCACACACACCAAAGATTGCTGCTGTCCCTGCTCCAAGCAGCTGAACACAGACGTGTACTACCACAAAATAGAACAGATCTAGGGAAATGTACTTACCAACGCGACGAAACACAAGGAAACAACAGTACACAAGCACTTTCGACAAAAACTGTCTTCTTCGGGTGTAAGAAGATAGACAGACAACAAAAAGAAGAAGGAAGCAAGGAAGAGGAAGACAGCTGATGTAAAAAAAAAAAAAATGTAAAAGAAGAAGGAAGCAAAGGAGAGGGCAGACAAGGAGCTGATGTAAAATTCTTTGCTTCTTTCTTCTTTTTGTTGTCTATCTATCTTCTTACACACGAAGAAGACAATTTTTGTCGAAAGCGCTTGCGCAGCATTGTTTCCTTGTGTTTCGTTGCATTGCTGAATACATTTCCCTAAATCTGTTCTGTTTTGTCAACCTCGATCACCGGCAGTTGTTCACTCATTCCTCGTGTGCTAACACCACAGTTTGGCACACAGGCCTCAGTTGAAGACAGACCATGTGTACACGACTGACCGCTGAAATGTCCCTCACGTCACTGCAGACGGCCAGCTAGGGTCTTCAGTGGATTGTCTGAATGCTGATGAAATAAATGAAGCTGCTGATGATCGATCTCAGAAGCGATATTTTACGACGTTTTACACCGTTTTACTCCATTTTAAATGTACACTGTTACCTTCGTTGTGTTGAATTGGCTACTTGCCCTGCTTATTGTGGAATTCCAATGACCCAAAAGGCACATTTTCATTCGATGCATTTTTTTTTATGAATAACGAAGTTCTTTCAGTGTATTTGTATCATGATGAAGACGGTAAACAAGTTATGGTTTTTCTAATCCGTTTAAATTAAAACCAGAGCTCCGCAGTTAGCAACCCGAAACTCTTGGGCAAAAAGTGAACTTATCTTTGAAAAGGAAAAGTCGCGTTTCTGCTGGCCGTCAGATCAGATAGCACGACAGGGTGTCCGCGGTTCTTCTCTTAAAGAGATGAAAGAGGCAATCATGGCAGCTTTCCAGTTAGCAATGTCTGTGAAACCGGAGTCAGATTTGTTTCTTTTTCTTTTTGCGGAGAAACATAATGCTCGTTTATGTCTTTCTTTGTTGTAGGATTGTTCGTGTGCGTGCGTGTGTGTGTGTGTGTGTGTGTGTGTGTGTGTGTGTGTGTGTGTGTGTGTGTGTGTGTGTGTGTGTGTGTGTGTGTGTGTGTTGTTTTGTTTTTATCTTTTGCTTTTTGTTAGTGTTTTGTTTGTTTGCTTTTTTCAAGGGAAGCTTTCCGGGATCAAACTGTCTAATGTTTTCGAAACTCTTCGCGTGCGCACATTTACATGTTGCGTACCTGCCTGCGCGCCCATTTGTGTGCGTGTGCGTGTGCGTGTGTGTGTGTGTGTGTGAGTGCGTGCGTGCGTGCGTGCGTGCGTGCGTGCGTGCGTGCGTGCGTGCGTGTGTGTGTGTGTGTGTGTGGTGTGTACGTGTTTGTGTGCGTGTGTTGTGTGCGTGCATGTGTGTGCGTGCGTGGTGTGTGTGTGTGGTGGGTGTGGGAGGGTGCGTGTGTGTGTGTGTGTGTGTGCGTGCGTGTGTGCGTGTGTGCGTGTGGTGGCGTGTGTGTGTGTGTGTGTGTGTGTGTGGTGTGTGTGTGTGTGTGTGTGTGTGTGGTGCGTGCGTGCGTGCGTGCGTGAGTGCGTGCGTGCGTGCGTGCGTGCGTGCTGCGTGCGTGGCGTGCGTGCGTGCGTGTGCGTGTGCGTGTTGTGTGTGTGTGTGTGTGTGTGTGTGGTGTGTGTGTGTGTGTGTGTGTGTGTGTGTGTGTGTGTGTGTAGTGTTTGTGTGCGTGTGTATGTGTGCGTGCAGTGTGTGCGTGGTGTGTGTGTGTGGTGTGGTGGGTGGTGGGTGGTGTGTGTGTGTGTGTGTGTGTGTGTGTGTGTGTGTGTGTGTGTGTGTGTGTGTGTGGGGTGTGTGTTGTGCGTGTGGTGGTGTGTGTGTGTGTGTGTGTGTGTGTGTGTGTGTGTGTGTGTGTGTGTGGTGTGTGTGCGTGTGGTGTGTGTGTGTGTGGTGGGTGTGTGTGTGTGTGTGCGTGTGCGTGTGTGTGTGTGTGTGTGTGTGTGTGTGTGTTTAGTTTGAATGTTTCAGAGCCGAATCTAAGCAGGCCTAGTGAATGAAACATTGAGCGACTCGTCTGTGTGAAATTAATTTCACACAACACACACACACACACACACACACACACACACACACACCACACACACACACACACACACACACACACACAGGCGCTCGTGCGCGCTCGCTCGCGAGTAAACACCCACGCACGAATTATCTAGTCGAGGAAGTTTGAAGTGCGACAGTGCCTTGCTGATGAACACGTTGCTGTGTAGGGAAATTCAGCACTTTCCTGATTTTTCGTTTCTCTCTCTCTCTCGAAGAATAATTGTCTCAACACCGCATCAACACTCCGATGTCCCTCTGGCGACAAACGCTGGGTTGCATGTCACACAAAAAACCGCTGGGGACCATCAAGAATTTCTCCAGTTCCAATCAGTTCTCCAAAACTCGGAGAGACTGAAGCCAGGTCCTATTCTCCTGACATATCGGCTTTGCCTGCTTTCAATCAGTCGACTTGGAAGCAGAGGAAGATTAAAACAGATCGAGTTACGGTTGACACAGCTGAAACTGAAACGATATCACGACTCTTGGGTTTCTTGGCTTAGAATTAATATTGTTGCTGCGACATCTGCATCGCACGTGCCAGAGCTCACACTGGGACGCAGAGTTGAAGCAGAGACACGGCGGGTGGTTTTGGGAAGACATTGCATAACAAGGCGATCCACAGATTTCAGTCGTTGCTTCGAAGGTAGCTGGAATTGTCAGCGCCATGAGGCTGCCTGTGTCGGTACAGGTTTACACTGAGACAGTCAGACAGACGGACAGACACAGACACAGAGAAGCGAGAGACAGAGAGAGAGACAGAGAGAGAGAGACAGACAGACAGACAGACAGACAGAGACACAGAGAAGCGAGAGACAGAGAGAGAGACAGAGAGAGAGAGAGACAGACAGACAGACAGACAGACAGACAGACAGAGACACAGAGACACAGAGAGAGAGAGAGAGAGAGAGAGAGAGAGAGAGAGAGAGAGAGAGACAGAGACAGAGACACAGACACAGACACAGACACAGACACAGAGAAGAGACACAGAAAGACAGAGAGACAAACAGAGAGTAAAACAGATGGAAGGAACTGAGACAAAGCGACACACAGAGACACACACAGAGACAGAAGGAATCGAGACAGACAGCCAAGGTTAGGGATAGTTGGATTTTATGTCCCGTCAAACGCACATTGTCGCCTCGGGTCGTGAGAGACACAGAGACAGACAAACAGACAGACAGAGACAGACAAACAGACAGACAGAGACAGACAAACAGACAGAGTTGCAGAATGACAGTCAAACAAACCGATTGGTTGTTTTGGTGTGTAGCGTCCAGTAAATCGCAGAGGATCATCATTAGAGTGGAAACAATCCAGTGGGTATTTAAAGCAGACGTTAAAATCTAGCTCAAAGTATAAAATACAATTAAAATCAGTATATTACTAACATCCAAACACGTAAACGTATTCCCCTTTTTCAAGCTGCAAAACGACACTTCATCAACAGTTAAACGGTGAAAAGTGAGATGCAGAACTAGGACACTTAATAGCTTTTGGTTGAGCTATGTTGTTTTCGCGTCCAGTGTCCGTTACAATCATTGTCATGCCAACACTCTTCTAAGCACTGGACACAAAAACAACATAGCTCAACCAATAGCAGATAAGTGTCCTGGTTCTACATCTCATTTTTCACTGTGTAACTGTGGTTTAAGTGTCGTTTTGTAGCTTGCTAAATGGGATTACGCCGAAAATGATCACGTTAATTGTTTGTGTCCTAATAAACAGTGTTCTTTTGAGCCTTTCATTTATCTGACTCCCGTAACTTAAATACCAAGTTGAATCATGCCGTTTGTATCCGGGCAAAACACATTATTATAGAAACAGTAACCAAACCAACACGCAGAAACAGACAAAAAGTGAGAAATAGGGAGACTTGTATACCAAGTTGAATCGTACCGTTTGTATCCGGGCAAAACACATTATTATAGAAACAGTAACCAAACCTACACGCAGAAACAGACAAAAAGTGAGAAATAGGGAGACTTGTATACCAAGTTGAATCGTACCGTTTGTATCCGGGTAAAACATACTATTATAGAAACAGTGACCAAACCTACATACAGAGACAGACAGAAACTGAGAAATAGGGAGACTTGTATACCAAGTTGAATCGTACCGTTTGTATCCGGGTAAAACATACTTATTATAGAAACAGTAACCAAACCTACATACAGAAACAGACAAAAAGTGAGAAATAGGGAGACTTGTATATCAAGTTGAATCGTACCGTTTGTATCCGGGTAAAACATACTATTATAGAAACAGTAACCAAACCTACACGCAGAAACAGACAAAAAGTGAGAAATAGGGAGACTTGTATACCAAGTTGAATCGTACCGTTTGTATCCGGGTAAAACATACTATTATAGAAACAGTGACCAAACCTACATACAGAGACAGACAGAAACTGAGAAATAGGGAGACTTGTATACCAAGTTGAATCGTACCGTTTGTATCCGGGTAAAACATACTATTATAGAAACAGTGACCAAACCTACATACAGAGACAGACAGAAACTGAGAAATAGGGAGACTTGTATACCAAGTTGAATCGTACCGTTTGTATCCGGGTAAAACAAAATATTATAGAAACAGTAACCAAACCTAAAACAGAACAGACAAATGAGAAATAGGGAGACTTGTATACCAAGTTGAATCGTACCGTTTGTATCCGGGTAAAACATAATATTATAGAAACAGTAACCAAACCTACATACAGAGACAGACGGAAACTGAGAAATAGGGTGAGAAACATGCAGAGAGGCGACAGAAACAAAGAGACTGACAAATGAGATACAAACTGACAGAGTGAAAGAGAGAGAAACCGACGAGGACTGACAGTTAGCAGAGATATAGAGACATCTCCACGGTCTCCGCTGACAGAGAGGCAGAAAGAGAGACCGGCTATAGACGTGAAAATATACCGTTAGCGCTGCCATTTTGTGCCCGGGAGTGTCAGTGACGACTATGAAAATATGGCCGTTAGAGTATCGGGTGTCATGTTTGGAGGAAGACGAAGAAGAAAGAAAAGAAAAGCAGAAAAAAAACGGGGAGATGAGGAGGGGGGGGGGGGGGGGGGGGGGGGCGAAAAAAAGCTAAAAAATAAATAAAATCTGAATCCTATACTCTTAAATTCACTTGTCCCAAGGTGCACCTGTGCGACTGGAAAGACGTTAAAGTCCAGTTACTGGCTAACTGCACACTGCATTCCATCAACTGAGATTGGTTTTGGTGGTAGGTTCGTCGTTGGATGGTTTGGTTTAAACAAAAGTTTATTCGAGACGAAATAAACATACAAAAATGATTATGTGCTCATCAACAAGCTATAGCTTATAGGCGATGAGCTCATGCAGATGGAAAAACAAAAAACACAATGTATGATGGTTTTGGTCATTGTGCAAGAACTTTCTGTCTCTAATAATGCGCTGCGCTATACGTCTACAATCGTGTTACTGTACGATGAGATGCATGCATGCGTACACACAAATATACTGATTCTTTCTTCTACTAAAATTATTTCTCCTTGTAATAAAACCGTGCATCTGATGGATTGAAATTGTCCCCGTATCCTCTCTGGTTTCAACCCGTCTTCTCGCCTCCTGGAATCTTTCTTGTTGTATTTGTGTGTGTGTGTGTGTGTGTGTGTGTGTGTGTGTGTGTGTGTGTGTGTGTGTGTGTGTGTGTGTGTGTGTGTGTGTGTGTGTGTGGTGTGTGTGTGTGTGTGCGTGTGTGTGTGTGTGTGTGTGTGCGTGTGTAGGTGGTGTGTGTGTGTGTGTGTGGTGTGTGTGTGTTGTGTGTGTGTGTGTAAGTGTGTGTGTGTGTGTCAGTGTGCGTGCGTGCGTGCGTGCGTGCGTGCGTGCGTGCGTGCGTGCGTGTGTGTGTGTGTGTGTGTGTGTGTGTGTGTGTGTGTGTGTGTGTGTGTGTGTGTGTGTGTGTGTGCATCATCTTCTTTCTTTCTTACATCAGTGACCTCTCTGAACAGAGTCCCCAACCCTATCACTACCACCACTACCCCCCCCCCCCCCCCCCCCACGACCACCGCCACCACTACACCCCCACCCCCACCACCACCACCACTACACCCCCTCCGCCACCACCACCACCACTACACCTCCGTCCCCTCCACCAGCACCACTACACCCCCTCCGCCACCACCACCACCACTACACCTCCGTCCCCTCCACCACCACCACTACATCCCTCCCAACCCACGACGACCACCACTACTACACCCCCATCCCCACCACTACCACCACTACACCCCCACCCCACCACCACTACATCCCCCCCCACCACACCAACCACTACACGACCCTCCCCCACCCACAACCACTACACCTCCCCCACACACACCACCACCCTCCCACCCCCCCACCCCTACCACCACCACTACACCCCCATCCCACCACCGCCACCACTGCAACCCGCACCCCCACCACCACCACCACTACATCCCCCATTATTCCTTTCACTGACAGCTTCTAGGTGGCATGAGGTGAGAATGTTTCTCCCATGCCCGAGAAGACTACAACAGCAGGGGTCGTTTTATGATTACGGGTTTAAAAATTATCCCTGGTTATAACTGTCGATGAGCCATTGATCAGCTCTCCTTGGGCGAGACGAGTCTGGCTGCATGGCGATCAAAAGCAATACCCGACCTTTCCGGGTTCAATAGTTTTGCCAATCAATCATTTGCTGATGCACTTGCTCTTGTTTTCAGAACCTTCTGACTGAACTGGTTGCATCTAGCACAAAGAATTGAATCGGTCTTAAGGTCCCAAGTAGGTTCTCTCTGAAGCGAACAGTCTTCTTCTTCTTCTTCTTCTTTCTTTCTTTCTTTCTTTCTTTCTTTCTTTCTTTCTTTCATTCATTCTTTCTTTCTTTTTCTTTTCTTTTTAGTGTGCAAATTAAACAGCTTTAAAAGGCTATCGTTTACCCGCTAGCTGTAGAAGCACACAACGTACTCGACCTGGTTGATCAAAAAGAGAGCGTTACTCTCTGGTGCAGCTAGATCAAGTTCTTTCCCTTTTTAAGCCCGCTTTCATAATGATGCTACATCAGGATTGCTACATCAGGATGCTACATCAGGATTGCTATATCAGGATGCTACATCAGGATTGCACGTTGCCCCCACTGACGGTCGTTGGCATGTCCAGAACAAAACAGTGCAACAACCGTTCGACAGTTTCGTGAGCTAGATCAGAAGTTTATGGTATCCATGTAGCTCTAAACCGTCGTGCTCAACATGCTACGACTACCAGGATTGCATGTTGCCACTGACAGTCGATGGCGTGTCCAGAACAAAACAGCACATCAACCGTTCGACTGTGAGCTAAATCAGAATTTTATGGTTTGCATGTAGCTCTAAACTGTCGTGCTCAAAATTATAGAAAATGCGTATTTTCACGTGCTCCTGTCTCGATGCAAGGGCGCTCCCATGTTTGGCTTTGGTTGATAGAGTTTAGCTAACAAGCTTTCTAATCCCCAACTACTTTTACCGATGTATAGCTCAACCCATTGTTCAAGGCAATACGTATTCAGCGTCATGCGTCTGAAAACCTATGACAAGCCTACGAGCACCGACGACAGACAAAACGCGCATAGTCATTCCTCGGTCATTTCCAAAGCTGGCAAAGAGGGGCTGTTATTAACTAATGCTATATTTCAGTCCACACATCCTGTAAAGAAGCAACGAGTGCACAGGCTACACCCGATCATCTGCCAGAAGAAGATAAAGGACGAGGTCATCCATCACGACTTGGGGGCTAGCCGTGTCAAGGCAAGAACTGGAGGATCGTGTGCTGCCTGCGTGAATGTGCGCCCGTCTCAAGCAAAAGAGCTCACACAGATCAACTGATCCGACAGTTACCGTTGTGCGTGTGTCACGGACGAATAACAAGTTTGCACCGAATGGCATCGAGGAGGGTAGTTAGTGCAGTGGCGTGTAGGCGTGACTGACTGCGTGACGACTGGTAAGTTAACGACTGAGGTGTGCGAATAGACGTAATGCTTCATCTGCTGGTAACGATCGACTGATGACTGAGGAACGAACTACTATTCAATGGAACACAACTGTATTGCCAAGTGTCAATAAAATTAGGCCTGATATAACCCTGTGTGGTTCACTGGACTCAAAGCACCAACTAACTACATTTCAATACAGCTGCACTGGGAATGTTTTGTGGTGACAAGTACATTCATCATACATTCACGCCAGTCATAAGCATAAAATTACAACAACAGCAAACGTCGCTGTGCAAAAGACATTGGTACGCTTGCAGTAGTTGGACACATCGCTGTGGTAACGACTAATATGACAAGAGGAGATGATGCAAGAGTACTCGAAGTCTGTCGACAATAAGTACAAACTGATTCATGAGGAAGGAAGTATACGAACACCGGACACTTGGTACGAGCGATGAGAGCCGGTTGTGATGGTTGCTTTTTCTCACCAGTCTATATACTCGGCCACTTCCCTTGACTCTGGCATAACCAGGACAAAACATCCACAAGAGTCTTCGGAGGAGGATGTCGAACATTGACACATGCCAGTCTGGGCCTAATCCCATTCCACGGTCACTGTTTCTGTCAAGCTCATTGAATCTGTACGCGTGATGGCATGTCTGATCTGACTAGCTGTCAGCTCTTGAGGCAATCCAGCGGAGAGCCTGCGTGACTGCTTCCAGCTTCATTGTCAAGCTGGAAGTTGAGACCTTCTAGGCTGCACTTTTATCGGCGATGGTGGTCAAGTCTGGCTTGACAATGACGGGGTACGAGAAGTGATGGCCATTCGGATGCTAAGAACTACTTCTAAAGGATGAGGAAGGTGAATGTTAAAACGGGAGAAGACAAGAGCGATGCCCTATAAACTAAAATGTATTCAACTCCTGTATTGACCGGTAACCAGTGTAGGCTAATCAAAATGGCTCAAGAGGTTGGAATGAGTACAACGGCGAAGGTCAGGACCTGACAGCCATTTTTGATGATGTGCAGTGGTCAAGTAATAATCAGTTGAACTAAATACACCAAACTCTTTCAGTTGACTACTTTGCGCGACGAAAAAAAAAAAAAATCAAAAACCAACCAACAAACAAAAAAACGAACAAAGATTACAGTTGGTTGTTGTTGTTGTTTTGTTTATTGGTTGTTGTGTTTTGCTGTGTGTGTGTGCGTGTGTGTGTGTGTGTGTGTGTGTGTGTGTGTGTGTGTGTGTGTGTGTGTGTGTGTGTGTGTGTGTGTGTTTTGTTGTTGTTGTTTTTTGTTGTCTTGTTGTTGTTGTTGTTGTTTTTGTTTTCAATTTATGACAGGTCAGCAGGACGACAGAGAATAGACTTTAACTTTGACACAGCATGAGGGCAACACGAGGGTGGTATAGATTTCTTGAGTGTTTTTGCAGGGCAGTGGACTTTTTTTTTCTTTTTCGTTTTTTTCTTCTCTTTTTTTCCATGGCGCAATCTGACTCCGTATGTCGCAGATCTCTAATTCAATATGCACTCAGGTTGCTGTGAATGAACTACGTGCGGCTAAGCACGGATGGGTTTCTGACAAAGGCGGTATATTACCATACAATGCATGTGTGCACGTAACTTGGCACAGTGCTCCTAACCTACAAAGGCCCGGCGGCTTAATTAAATGAGACCACAGTTCTCCATAGTGACACGTATCAATAATTATCAAGGTCATAAATCACAGCTGATGACATCTTCGATGACAAGCCTCCATATATTACCGGTGTGATTTATTCCATATGCTGCATATCTGGTGCGTACGTCGTCGATAGCCTGCAGTGTACATTTTACGTTACTTACTGAATAAGAAATATATCACAGTCGCAGTACATCAATGACACGTTACCGTTTGTTACAGATGATCCCCGTCGACTGCTCTGATTTTGTGCGCAAGGGTGGAAAGGGGGGGGGGGGGGGGGGATACACGGTCCTTTGACAGAGGGGGGGTGGGGGGGGGGGGGGGGCGTGTCTGTAAAGTTACAAAGTTCCATTTTGTTTTATTTATGATTGGTGCCGCTTTTATTATGTTCAACTGCTTGTACAGTAAGTACAAA
>JABMCL010002481.1:340000-345000 GCA_018857735.1 Alviniconcha marisindica | reverse complement strand
ATGAGAAGACCGCAGAAGGTGCGCCAGGAATGCTGGTGACGAGGTCAGTCCTGTGCGGACCGTGGCCCACGGTTTCACGATCCATCGCGTGCACCGCTATGGCAGCAGCTAGTAATGCATGCAGGGTGGGTGGCTGGCTGGCTGGGTGGCTGGTAGCCAGACTATAAAGTATAAGGCCCTGTTTCTGCATTCCGCCGCGGCGGACTTGCTCGGCCACTCCCACAAGTTAATTCCGACTTTTGTGCAACCGTTTGGCCCGATCAACACTGACGAAACTGTATGTGCCGGCAACGGTACGAAGAGATTACACGAAGGTCGTAAATGCAGTTGATTGTACTATGTGCAAGGGCATGTGTACTGCATTTAGTTACTTTGTATCTAATGCCCTGCCGTCCGCTTGTTTGTTTGTGGGGGGGGGGGGGGGGGGGGGGGAGTAGATCACAGAGACAGAGAGAGAGACTACGATATTGCACAGAGAGAGAGAGAGAGATAGAGAGACAGACAGACAGAGACAGAGACAGACACAGAGAGAGACAGAGACAGAGAGAGGAGGAGGAGCGAGATACAGGCGAAGAGAAAGTAGAGGGCGAGAGTTGAAAAAGGGGATGGCAGGTAGATGGGTGCGGGTAGGAGCGTGGTGGGGAGGGGGGGGGGGGGGGGCGGGGCAAGGGATAGAGCTGGCAGAGAGGCGGAACGAGATGAGAAGACAGAGAGAAAGAAGGAATGTGGAAGAGAGAGGGGCGGAGACAGAGAAAAAGCCAAGGGAAAGAGAGAGAGAGAGAGAGAGAGAGAGACAGGAGGAGGGCGAGAGAGGAATGTTAAATGTGGAAGAGAGACTCGTGAAAAAGAAAAAAAGAAAAACAGAAGAAAGAAAAATGTATAGGCAATCAAAGTAAGCGAATGTTTGACACAAAGCAATACACCTCAACACGCATACGCATAGGCCTAACAGGCTACTCAAGGGTACACCAGTGTACGGAAGCGTATGTACCGGCCGCAATTACTTACTTCAGTGGCATTTAACCCCCAGCCAGGTCAGCCGCGAATGAAGGTCAGGCCGAGGCGAAAAGTCTGATCCATGCGCTGTTCCTGACACACATCAGTGTATGTATGAAGAGGATTGCGAAGAAAATGAAGTTGAATGGACTAGAAAGTGATATATGATATACATTTTGCTTAAACCAACCAAAGATGAAGATGTGGGGCTTAATGTCCTCAGATGTCAGACAAGCTTACGGCAAAAGATGGGCTGTAATGTCAGTATGCGTGGTACCCTGCGTTACACAGGAGGTGTTGCGGAACAATTATATTTCAAATGGTAGGTCAGCTTGACTGAAACCACCACAGTTCGAATCACTTGTTTGGCCAGAGGGGCTGACAAAAAAAAAGTTTCAGTAGTTCGTATGTCCTTATTTATACAATCTGGTTTCATTTGTAAGTAAGTCAGCCAGTCAAACACATTCATATACAAGCAAACCCAGAAGCTAACAAAACCAAAAGGAAGGAAGGAAGGAAATTGGTTTTCGACTCCCAGTCAACGACAAAACAATGAATGAAACACACACAAATCCCACTGAGAAAGCCTAAATACACCAAACCCCTACCTAACCCCCAAAAAGTATCCTCTCCCCCACCCCCATCCCCCCATTCCCCCCAGAAAGAATCGCTAGGCTATTCCTAGTCCCAAAGTTTGAATACCTTGAAGGTTTGCATTTTTGGTTTGGTTGTCTTCCTGGTAGGCTACGAAATCCCAGAAAAAATCTGAATCAAGAATGACTGCTAGCGTTTTAAAACAAGATCCAAACACATAAAAGTTTTGAAGGAACGCTAAACCACTTATCTGTTTTTGGGGTTCAGCGATATTGTTTTCCTGTTCCGCTGTTGCTTTCCAAAAACGGATAAGTGGTTTAGCTTTCCGTCTCATTTTGTATCATTTTTCGCCGTTTAACTGTTGTTTAACTGTCGTTTTGTAACCTGATAAAGTGGATTTCCCCGAAAATTTGCAGGTTGTGTTTCGTCCTAATAAGCAGCATTCTTTTCAACCTTTTATATGTTTGGATCTTACGAAATCCCAGGTTCTAAAAATAGCGCCACGCATTTGAAGTAGCCCAGGTACGCTTCCCTATTGTAACTTGAACATGCAGCTTGTATTTCCACGGGATACCTGTCTACTATGACTAAGCCCCACTAAGTCACCTTGCTGAAACTTTATCATGTCTCTGCTCAGAGGTTCGCCCTGATATAAACGTACTGGCTGACTGCCGGGTGTATAACAAGAAGTTACCATGCGTGCATGTATCACATGGTTCAGGAGCTGTGTGAGAGTCGAGGGTGGACGTCCTGGACTGTCCGTCCTAACGAGCCTTCTGGTTTCCGTGGACGTAAAGATTTATTGCACCGTGCTTCGGCATTGGTCACAACTTGTCCCTAATATGTCAACTGACATCTGAGGACATAAAGCATCACTTCATCATCAGTGCATGTATAGATCGAGATACTTTATCTTTTTAAATTGTTGTTTTAGGCTAATTTAAGTAACATATTTATGTGTGTTTTATTGCATTCGTTGATCTGTACAGCGCTAAGAGCTCATAATAATTGTTGTTGAGGCGCTATATAAAATATATTATTATTATTGTTGTTATTGTTATTAATCTTATTATTATTATTACTTAATAATAATAATAATTGAAATTTGTAAAGCGCCTACCCAGCGGCTCAAAGCGCTGAACAAGCATACACACATAATGTACATCGAGATGGAAAATGTTATCCCCCAAAAAAGAGTATATATCGACAAGTGTTCAAGCATAATTATGCAAAAGATTACTTACTTACTTACTTACTTACTTACTTACTTACTTACTTACTTACTTACTTACTTACTCTGCTCACAGGGAAGCAAGCAGTAGACTTTCGTTACGTCAGAAATGTAGCCTCAGTACTGGCGGTATAATCAGCAGCAACGTCATCAGAGCTGTGACATCATTTTCCATTTAGAACGTCTTTCCCAAACCGTACACACCCACTGTAAAAGACGTCGTATTAGGCTGCTGCTGCATTGTCACTGAACACTGACTGTAAATGGAAGCAAACGTTTATCGAGATAAACCATATATCCATTACTACTGCCATTTACATTACTGTTGGTTTTGCTGCTGTTTTATCATTTCAGTGGTGTGAATGTCGACAGTATTAGTAATCAGTCTATATAGCTTTGCAAGGACAGATTGTAAGAATTTGAATAGGCTTTTCACTAAAATCACAATCCTTGGGTTATAAAGTTCTCAGTTTCCTTAGCTCTCTGTCTCTCTGTCTCTGTTTCTCTCTGTCTCCCTGTGTCTCTGTCTGTCTCTGTCTCTGTCTCAGTCTAGTCTCTGTGTGTGTGTGTGTGTGTGTGTGTGTGTGTGTGTGTGTGTGTGTGTGTGTGTGTGTGTGTGTGTGTGTGTGTGTCTGTCTGTCTGTCTGTGTCTGTCTGTGTCTCTGTCTGTCTGTCTGTCTGTCTGTCTGTCTGTCTCTCTCTCTCTCTCTCTCTCTCTCTCTCTCTCTCTCTCTCTCTCTCTCTCTCTCTGACGGAGACGTGTCTCTCAGGCAACACCCCCACTCACGATTATAAACCGCCGCTGATTCCAGCTGACAGTTATTGTCTAAAAATCAATTTCTTCCGTTGCCCCAGGGTGCCCTCCGAGTCTTCTCTGCCTGTGGGCAGCAGATCACTGGGGCGTTTATAACGTTGCGTAATTGCTGTCTTTGGGACAATGATGGATAGAACGAGCCATGGAGGAAATCAAAGAGTCGGCGCACAAACCACAGGCGTATGAAATAATCACCACGTTGCCTGCGGGGATAGTTTCTGCCAATGGTTGTTTTTATTGCTCTCGCTTTGGGGTATTTAGCAGATGTATGATATGTCCGTTTTCTTCTCTGAGAGGGTCCCTGTCTCGTTCTCCAAGACAATATCGGCCGGGCCGGTATGAGTCGCGTTACAGCCGTCGGGAACATTCGAAGGGTCTTAATCTGTCGTTCTGTGTGCCTGTGTGTCTGAAATGACACGCTTGGGATTTTACGTCTCGCCTGGAAATTCTTCCATGACTCGATGAATATTCATGAGAATATATGTACTTAGCCAACGTATTCACATAATCGCTAGATTTGACGCATTCTTTTCTTGATACAGTTCATTTTCTAGGCAGGGCTGAGTGTCCTCGGCTCATTATGCCGTTCAACAGTCACTGACACCTTTTCTTGTAGGGGGATGGGCGGGCACGGTGGGGAAGGGGGGGGGGGGGGTAGTTAGTTAGTGCTTTGAGCCCAGTCAACCACAAAGGGTTATATTATATCAGGGCTAACAACAAATTTAGGTTTATCTCCCTTTGTTGTATCGTGTGGAGAGTTTTTGGAACGAAATATAGGTGAAAGGGCCGGTAGACAAAAACTAGACGCAAGAAAGGAGTGAAAGGGGTGCAGCAGCTTAGTTTAAACACCCCCAGCACGAGAAGCCGGTTCCGTGGGGGTTGGGGGGGGGGGGGGGGGGGGAGGGGAGAGTAGGGGAGAGGGGAATAATGGTCATCAGTAATGGTGAGTACCAAACCTATATTACTGTCTCTTCTTTTTTATATATATTATTATTCTATCTTGATAACAGAATGCTCTTACTCCTCTGAAAACACAGTACACTTTGGTGTATCACAAGGCTCTGTCTTGGGACCTATTCTTTTCAGCCTGTTTATTAATGACCTTCCATTACACGTGAAAAATATATCTGTTGATCGGGACATTTTGGCAGATGACACAACACTGCACACATCTGGAAAATATATTTAACAAATCAGAAGCAATATCCAAGACAGCGTAGATCAGGTATCCGATTAGTGTGCCAATAATCATAAATATGGTCATCAATCCGATCAAGACCAAGTCTATGACAATCGCAACCGGACAAAAACACTAACTGTCACCCTAACCGCCCGATCTTGTCATTGCTAAGCGGGGCGAAAATT
>JABMCL010002481.1:330000-335000 GCA_018857735.1 Alviniconcha marisindica | reverse complement strand
ACGCAACACAACACAACACAACACAACTCAGCAGCACAATACAGTACAACACACAAGTGCGCACGCAATACTTTAGTTTCTACGGACTTTACATTGCACTTGGGGGGAAAAGCTGTCTAATCATGATGCACTGGGGTGGTCCCATATCCGTCCGTGGAAATAGTTTCCAATGGTTACCACCTGCCGCACTCGTGCACAGCCTGCTGCTGATGTCCGTCAGCTGTGCCAGGACCTGCCTGGGAACGCCGGCACGTGATACGCGGCCTTCAAAACCACGACACAACGATGTCAGCAGCAGCAGGCTGTTCAGTCGCTCTCTAGCCTAGTCTGTTTATCACACACATCATGTTACACCGCACATTCTCTCTTTCTCCTCAGGCCTGTTGTTGGTTTTCTTTGTATTATTGCTTGGATGAGTTTCAGTGTAGGTCTGACTTGAGTATGTCTTACATTATGAGAAGCAAACACATAAACGGTTCAGAAGAACGGTATTTCAGTATTAGGACAAAGCGCGGCACAACATGCGACTTTTCGGGGTAATCCCCTTTTTCAAGCTACAAAACAACACTTAAACAACAGTTAATCGGTGAAAAAAAGAGATGTAGAACTAGGACATTTATCTGCATTTGGTCGAGCTACGTTGTTTTTATTATGAGAAGTGTTTTCAAATGTGTATTGACGTATAGGGGCAAAGTTTGATCGTAAGGAGCTGACCCTGTGCAGTTAGCAGGACATTAAAATATAGTTACTAATATTAATCTTCCCTCCGCTATGGCCTACACAGTTGACTGGGCATGAAATAATATTTACTGACTGTGCATGAAAGACTGATATTTACTTACTACTAGTTTTCACCAAGACCTGTTTTCTTTCTTCTTTTCCTACCACGAAATGGTGGTCCTCTCTGAACATTACCGTTATATATAGTATATCTATATCATTAGTATAGAGAACGTATAACAACAGTCCAAGCATGTCCTGGTTTTAAAAACCTGTATTCCAAATTTTCGCCCTTGAGGGCCGGCTTTGTCAAGGCCTGCCTGGTCGGAAGGATTCCTACGACACGCATATATATATATATATATATATATATATATATATATATATAATATATATATATATATATATATATATATATATAGAGAGAGAGAGAGAGAGAGAGAGAGAGAGAGAGAGAGAGAAGAGAGAGAGAGAGAGATTGATTGATTGACTGATTGAACTTTATTTCTCAAAGGTGAAAATATAAACACAAAAGCCGATTCACATATCTGCCGTTGCTACAGTACTACTAATAACCAAGACATTCACAGTCAAATATTATGACAGAAGGCTATAGACAAATACAGCACCAATAATAATAATAATAACAACAACAACAACAACACATATAAAACGAGACAACGACTGCAATGGAAATGGAAAAAAATAGCAGTGAAGAAAAGAAAAAAACTGGAGCGAAAAAGTCAAAAACTCGATAAAACAGAGAGAAAGAGAGAGCGACAGACAGACAGACAGACAGAAACAGAGAGACATTTTAGCTTTACATTTAAGCCTACAACAGGCTGCTTCATAGGACCTGTCATCGGTGAAACAAGTAGTGTAACTGTTCTCAAGTGTCCCGTTGCTTCACTCATGTTGCTAAAAAAGACCACAGAAATAGTGGCTTAGTCAGTCATTACCGGTGTCAGCTACCTGTGCGCTGGCGGGCAGTGACGAAGCACTGATATTCTAGTGCGTGGGTGGCTGTTTTGTTGTTGTTGTTGTTGTTGTTTTTGTTTTTGGCCTAGAAACAGGGGAATGGACTGTTAGTGATGAAATATAGAAACTACTACCGGACAAGAGTTAATGGTGGCGAAGAAGCTTTTCATCATCAGCCTGGACAATCTGCAGCGAATGGCACCTTCGTGCAGAGAAGGGAAGTGTCCATGATTATGAAGTGATCGACGAGAACAAGAAGGAGAACAAGCTGCTAGAGTTATGGGAATGTCTCAGTGTACCGGGTTTACACTCAACAATTTGTGCAACAGGGATATTTGACCGGTCCAATCCCAGATGGTTTTCCAATTTCCTGGGACTAGAATTATCGGATATGTTTATGTCTGCATCCGGCAGTTGGTACGGGCAGTACTTTCAATCACGCTCGGTGTATGGGAATGTCTCACTGCGCTGGATCTGCACTTGATAATCATGTGCAATAGGTACATCTGGCCGGTCTAAACCCAGATGTCTCATAACTTATATAAATCCGTTCAAAATTTCCTGGGACTGGAAACTTCGCTGGGCTATATGTCTAGTGAATCTAGCATTCAGGTATACACGGTTTACACTACTGTCCTGGGTTTTCACCCGTCTTTTGGCAATTACCAAATAGGTAATGCATTCAAACATAATGGATTTACACTACTGTCCTGGGTTTTCACCTTTCTATTGGCTCTTTCAAATAGGCGATGCATTCAAGAATATACATTACTGTCCTGGGTTTTCATCCGTCTTATGGCTATTATGGTATAGGTAATGCCTTCAAGAATACTCGGTTTACATGCATTAATGTCTTGGGTTTTCATCAGTCTTTTTTCTAGTACCGAATAGGTAATCAATGCATTAAAGATGTACTCATTTTAAGATATCGTCCTTTTTTCTGTTTTGTTCCTTCTGTTTCTTCTTCTTCTATTTTATTTTTTTTTTTATTTTTTTTTTGAGCGTCTTTTGGCCATTACCGAATAGGCAATGCATTCAAGAATACTCGGTTCACATTACTGTTCTGAGCTTTCACCCGTCTTTTGGCTATTTCAGAATAGGCAACGCACTCAAAGATACCCTGTTTACATTGCTGTCCGGAGCTTTCATCCTTCTTTGGGCTATTACCGAATAGGGATTCTGGTGATACGTACGTACGTGGGGTGGAATTGTTGATAAGAATTACACGCCATAATTGGAACTGCGGCTTTGCCGAAGAGCAGATAGCGTGTCACCACCAGGCACAGCGGCCGGGTTTCCCCACGTCCATAGCAGATGTCAGATAACACTGAAATGTACACGGTCACACTCAGGTTTTTTAAAGGGAAAAACACACAGCAACATCAATAACAACAATAAACCAGCAAAGAAATAAAACAGAAACAAAACAAAAAACAAACAAATAAACAAACAAAACAAAAAAAGCTTGGTAAGTTAAAGCAGTTTATTAAATAAAACAGTTCAAAATAATTTTGTTCAAATGTTTGAAGAGGGTCAATGTCTGTATCTTCTCTTTGACCGCAACTCGTCCCGGGTTGACCCTGTGTAGTTGATGGTACGATAACTTGATCGAAAAGATTAATTTTCCATCATCGCACCAGACTACATCCAGGTCACTCTGACTCTGACAGAAAATAAACAGCTTTCCTCGGGAAGCAGTTCAGTGCCCGAACAAAGCACAGCTCGTCATGTCAACATCATCCTTCCTAAGCTGGAATATATAGCCACTGTCGGTGTCTCATGTGTAAAAGAAAAGAAAAAAAGAAGCCTGAAGCAGGTAAGCGGACAGTTTTTCATGCTTCTCCTACTGCCTGTCTGTATAATTTCTGCCTTCTCTGTTTCATCAGCTTCTTTTCTTTCTCTCTTTTTCATCCTCGCCATTCTTTCCTTGTTTAAAAAAAAAAAAAAGTGACTCGTGTGACGAACAGTGAGTGTGAGCCGGTGTGGCCTAGCTGTAAGGCGTTACTAGGTTCGTAAGCGGACCGCGGACCGGTCTGGCCTCAAGGTAAAGCTTTACTAGGCTGGTAAGCGGACCGGTGTGGCCTAGCTGTAAGGCGTTACTAGGTTCGTAAGCGGACCGCGGACCGGTCTGGCCTCAAGGTAAAGCTTTACTAGGCTGGTAAGCGGACCGGTGTGGCCTAGCTGTAAGGCGTTACTAGGTTCGTAAGCGGACCGCGGACCGGTCTGGTCTCAAAGTAAAGCTTTACTAGGCTGGTAAGCGGACCGGTGTGGCCTAGCTGTAAGGTGTTACTAGGTTGGTAAGCGGACCGCGGACCGGTCTGGCCTCAAGGTAAAGCTTTACTAGGCTGGTAAAGCATTACTAGGCTGGCAAGCGGACCGGTGAGGCCTAGCGATAAGGCGTTACTAGGCTGGCAAGCGGGCCGGTGAAGCCTAGCGGTAAGGCATTACTAGGCTGGCAAGCGGAGCGGTGAGGCCTAGCGATAAGGCGTTACTAGGCTGGCAAGCGGGCCGGTGAAGCCTAGCGGTAAGGCATTACTAGGCTGGCAAGCGGAGCGGTGAGGCCTAGCGATAAGGCGTTACTAGGCTGGCAAGCGGAGCGGTGAGGCCTAGCGATAAGGCGTTACTAGGTTGGTAAGCGGACCGGTGAGGCCTAGCGATAAGGCGTTACTAGGCTGGCAAGCGGAGCGGTGAGGCCTAGCGATAAGGCGTTACTAGGCTGGCAAGCGGGCCGGTGAAGCCTAGCGATAAGGCGTTACTAGGCTGGCAAGCGGGCCGGTGAAGCCTAGCGATAAGGCGTTACTAGGCTGGCAAGCGGACCGGTGAGGCCTAGCGATAAGGCGTTATTAGGCTGGCAAGCGGGCCGGTGAAGCCTAGCGATAAGGCGTTACTAGGCTGGCAAGCGGACCGGTTTGGCCAAGCGGTGAGGCGTTACTGGGTTGGTAAGCGGACGTCGTCCGTTCGATTAACCGCCTCTCCCTTCTCTCCAAAAGTTGTCTTCTGACTTTTTCCCTCACAATAAATATTTACTGATAAAATGAACTATTAAAGTGGCCCACACCGCTGCCCATCTTAATGCACAAATCATTCTGGTAGTGACAGTGAAGCGTTAGGTACAGTTTCCCCATACCCCCACCCCCTGGTATCTGGGTCATCGCCACTACCTCTCCGAAGACAACTCGGCGTCAAGCAAATCGAGCGAACGGACAGTGATTCAGACTTGTACGTGTGATTAGATGGCTAGTCTGTCTCGCTTCGATAAGACCCTCGCGGTTGACTGGACGTGTAACTATCGAGAATCCATC
>JABMCL010002481.1:230000-325000 GCA_018857735.1 Alviniconcha marisindica | reverse complement strand
GCCGCAGCGGGCGGGGCGGCTGTCGTAGAGAACGACAACACTGAGGTTAAATCCAAAATCGTTGTGATCGGCGACTGCGAGTGCGGAAAGACCACCTTGATCCACAGATATGTGCATTCCAAATTTCAAGAGGTGAGTTAGTTTTCGTTTTTTCTTCGGTGAAGTGACTAGTTATCACTGAGTTTGATTATTTTATCACTGCCCGATTGTGTTTTAGCGTTTTTTTAATCGAATTTGTTTTGTGTCTGTCTTGTGGCCGCAGAAGGTGTTGAAATTACAGCAGTTATATTTTTCTAAAGTAAAAGTAATTATTTTTAATTAAAAAAGAAAGAGTAAGCATGAGTAAATGGTCGACCGTGATGCTACTAAAAGAAAAGAAAAAGTAAAACTCTCAATACACATGTACGCCTTTCAGATTCTCTCTCTCTCTCTCTCTCTCTCTCTCTCTCTCTCTCTCTCTCTCTCTCTCTCTCTCACTCTCTCTCTCACACACACACACACCACATTTACGCTTACACTGTTGTAGCCTTTGATTTTATTAAATGGATTTTTGTGTATGTGACTATTGCCTATCCCCGAGACATGCCAGTTACCAGTACAGTGCAAAATTAACAAAGTTCAGTGTCTCTTGCCCCACTTCACCCCTGTCCCACCCTGACCATTCCATACCCCACCCCACGCTATCCTGTCTCTCTCCACCCCACTCCTCTCACCCACCCTCGGCTCGGTGGTCCAAGCACGTGCAATGGTAGATGTGGTCAGAGGGCAAATGATAATGACCAGCACATGGAGGGGTCAAGTGGACCCTTGGCTTCCTGGCGCCGTGGACAGTCTGGAACATAGTGGGTTAGTACCGCGTGCTTGCCTTTTAGCCGGACACACCCAAGAGTAAGTAGTATATTTGTCCCCTGAATGCGACTGGCAAGTCCAGTCCCTAATAAGCCTATGGTTTCTGTGGACGTAAAGCAACACTCAACCAACTGCCAGCTCCTCAGACACTCAGTGACCTCACTCACACAATGATGTGTGTGTTTCCTACTCCTGGTTTGTTTAGGCGTTCACCTCAGTCCAAGAAATATAAAAGAGACTAGCCCTTTGTCTCTGTCTGTCTGTCTGCCTCTCTCTTCTTCTTTGAGGGGGGGGGGGGGGGGGGGGTGCTAAGGCGGTTAAGCAAGAAAACTTATCGCCAGTCGGGACTTGTGAATTTCAACTGCTTGTGAGATTGTTACCGCTCAAGGCACATGAAATGACATACGTTTTACGTGGGTATGCATAAATATATTTAGTAACTGAGCTTGGGGTTTTTCCGTCATTGTGCCTTGCACTCATATCAAATGTTTTCTTTTTTCTCATCTCTGCCACAGATTTTTCCTTGAGACTGCAATTTATTACTTGTCTTGTAACTTCCTTGTTGCGCTACGCTATTTTATGACCTTTAAAAAAAATATCTTCTAACAGTCTTTTCGCTCTGCTTTGGCGTCACGGTCAACGTAGTTAAAGCCATCGGCCGAGAAGACATTTATGACGAAGAATTAGCCAACAAACCGGATGCAGCGCTATCGACATCTTTTGAGTGAATAACTGATGATGATGAAGTGATGCTTAATGTCCTTAGATGTCAGTTGACATATTAGGGACAAGCTGTGACCAATGCCGAAGCATGGTTCAATATAGCTTTACGTCCACGGAAACCGGCAGAAGGTTCGTTAGGACGGACAGCGGCCCAGGACGGCCACCTCGACTCTCACACAGCTCCTGAACTATGATGTGAATAACTGGGGGGAAACTAGTATGGCATAGTAAACTAGCGTGACAGGCCGGGATTGATACGTAGGGCACCACGTGGACAGGGTTGGCCTCAGGCTAAGGCATTCGTGTAGCTGGTAAGGAGTCGCGGGACCTAAGTTCGAGTCCACTTCGGCCTACCTTTCTCTTCACCGACTGAGAAGTTATGGTTAATGGACACTCCGGTGACAATTAGTGCTTCACGACAAATGATTGTCGGCTGATTCACACCATTACGCATCTTACTGTAGAGCCACTCTGGTGCTGACAGCAAAGAGTTTCTCTCCTTCGGAAAAGTCTGTTTTTTCGTTTTAGTGTTGCTTTACGTCCACTTATTAGGGACGGGGAGTCCAAAATGGCCACCGCGACTTTCACACAGCTCCTGAGCTCTGAGAGTCTTTGCTGACAGAAAAGAGGCTTTTACAACTTCACTGGTTAAAGAATCTATGGTGCCAGTGACTCGGTTTGGGTACGAAACCTGTTCTCCTGTTACACATAGGTCTGTTGGATTGCGGTCCCTGCTACTATAACTCCTCTGACAGGGGTCGGAGTTAACAAATCAGTAACTGTGGTGTCGGTCTAGCCAGTCTGTCCACAGAAACTTACACCACCGCACCCCCGTCAGACGTTTTGCCCGAAGCGCTCCTCATTGGCAATCCGATACGGCGATTAATGCGAGCGATATACACATGCCAGCGACGGGCCAGCAGAAAGAACGGCGTGCAAAGTGGGAGTGTCCTTCATGTGTTAAGGGAGATTTCCGTTAAAGTTTGATTGATGAAGGCATCAAGTCACTATAATTATTCTTGAGTGTGTTCCACGTGTTTTAGAGCAATATGATGATTCCCGGAAAGGTTTGGTTGGGCTGTTGGTTCTAATTTTAGCAGTTATGATCCACCCACACCAACACCAACCCTCTTCCAAAAACTGTCCTTTACAAATTGTTTGAGAGAGAGAGGGGGGGGGGGGGGGGGGGGAGTAATGGAATTGGCGGCATCTGGCTCATCCGATCCATCAGGAAGAGGTGGCCACTTGCGCTTGGCAGTTGGTGACACGGAAACGAGTGTGTCTTGATCCCCACGAGTCTTCAACCGATCCCATCTAGCACGTCATTCATACCTGGTCCCATTCGCTGATACAGCCACCCCCCAAGGGTACGAATGACATGAATACCTTGCCACCGCTGTGTGGCTTGTCGCGTAACGTGTATAGTACACATGCGTACCGGCTCGAGCCGGCTCAAGGAAGTCCTGGTTCGTTGGTCGTGCTTTACCTGTATGCTGATTTGTGTGGACAAGAGTCGTGGAAGCGGAGAAAAATTGTTCGGGTCGACGACTGTGAGGGCGTGGATAGTGGTGTGTGTGTTAGAAAACCATTAATCAATCCAGTTAGTACCATACACGAAGCAACAAGTTTCAGAGCTGAATATTTAGAAAATATTTTGTGTGTCAAAAAGTGGCATAATATAGTAGTTGTTTAAGAAATGGATTTGCCCTTTAGAGTTCCATTTATTCTGCCCTGAGATGAAAATGACAGATCCATATGTATATCTTTTATTTCAATGTTTACTGTAATTGTTATGCAGAAGGAAAGAATACGTAACACACGCAAGAGCCCGAGTAAACGCTTGATCGTCCCTCGGGTGAGGAGGAGAAGCACATCGAACTTTTGTTGATATGCTGCTGGCTGTGCATGTAGAATATCCGTGGGCAGTTTGAATTAGAAGAAACTGAAGTATCAAGGGCAGTTTCTCAGACTGTTTTGGCAAAATCTGTAATATTCTCTATTGCATCATTATAGGTGCAAAACATCAATTATGGATTGTTTGACAGAGTAGCGATGCACTGACTTTCTGCTGCTGTTGCCTCACCCAGCGACAGATAATTGGTTCTTAACTCCAAATCAATCATGACGGTTATATCAAGGCGATGAGCCGAATTTTTAGTAATCAGAGCTCAGGAGGTGTGTGAAAGTCGAGGTGGCCGTCCTGGGCTTCCCGTCCCTAATAGTCCTTATGGTCTCTGTGAATGTAAAGCAACACTGAATTTTCAGTAAGTGATGTTTAAATAAGTGATATAACCCCCGGCCCCCCCCCCCCCCCCCCAAAAAAAAAGGGGAGGGGGGGGGGGAGAGAGATTGATTGATTGAATTTTATTTCTCAACGGTGAAGATATTAGCACAAAGGCCGACTCACATATCTGCCATTGCTACAGTACTACTAATAACCAAGACATTCACAGTTAAATATTATTACAGAAGGCTATAGACAAATACAGCATCAGCAAAAATAAAAAGAACAATTAATAAAATAATAATAATATTAACAACAACAACACATATAAAACCAGAGAGAGAGAGAGAGAGAAGAACTTCTTGACAAGAAAGTAATTTCAAAGTCAGCGTGTTAGTCAGTCAAGACATCACTGAGCAGTCTTCCGAGTTATTGCGTCTACGTGGCTGCCGACTTGGTAGGCTGCAATATACGTACGGGTTATTAGCACGCAACGTATGCACGCCATTGCGCGTGACTGCAGGAGTATAATAGATGTAATAAATACGCTTGATTCATGCTCCCGGTGGCTGGGCTGCACGCATGGTGATGCTGGCTGGGTGATTCATAGTCTGTGTCTGACTGCATGTTTTGCGCTGTAGTTCAAACAATCACTGCAAATGCTTGCTGCCCTTGTGTTCACAGCTCCCCTCCGTGGATGTCTAATTAGCCCGGCCGCAGAGATTAATTACACTCTGTGTGTGTGTGTGTGTGTGTGTGTGTGTGACTAAACAGCGTAGTGCAGACACTTTGCTGACTCTACGTGCGGCTTTTAGTTTTGGTTGGTTGGTTATACACCGAGCTGAGGAGGTCATTAGTTGCGCAAAAGAACATTCTTCTCTGTCTGTCTCTCTGTTTCTGTCTCTGTCTGTCTCTCTCTTTCTTTCTTTCTTTCATTCTTTCTTTCTTTCTTTCTTTCTTTCTCTGTTGCAGATCGTACCAAAGTATGTTTACCTCTCCCACATTCTTTGACTGTAATATAGCTTCACGAATTGCAGTGGAGATCTAGCGGACCCGTTAACAAATACTTGTACGGATTGTCGTATAGATATATAACAAACTGTACTGCAGGACATTAACATTTGTGTGTTAGGGCGTACACGGGAGGAGATGATGACGGGGAGGCATTGTACGGGTGAAAAATCAGTTAGGGCGTACACGGGAGGAGATGATGACGGGGAGGCATTGTACGGGTGAAAAATCAGTTTGCTAAATGCAGTCATATTCTCAGCTCATCCTCGAACCTTGACAGTTAGTTGGACGGGACGGAACCACTTTCCAAACACAGCAGAGAAGTTGTGCTTCTTCAAATCCAAGACCGAAAGCATCGAAGGTGTCTGTTTGCTAGTGCTTGCCTGCCTGCCGGGCGAGTTTGTATTTCCTTTCGGCAAGTACTTTGCTTGCCTTGGGTTGTGTTACGCCAGGAATAGAGTCAAGCTGGAGGAGGAGAAATCAGAATCGGTACGGTGCAAACCTAAGTGGATTATGGCCTGGGAACTTTCCACTAACTCGAGTGTAGATGAAGGGCACATGCACTACTACACATCCAGTACTGCAGAACTCTGTTTTCGACGTTGTACACAAGACTTATGGAACTCGTGTGTTGAGTTCATTGTTTTCTCCGCTATGAAGTGCATATGCAGACATACTGAGTTTGTACTGGCATTTATAGACACATATTTGTTGCTGTTTATGCATCTTCTTCTTCTTCTCCTCCACACACACACACACACACACACACACACACACACACACACACACACACACAAACTAATAAAAGCTTGATGAAAAGGAGAAAAGCCGCTAGACGAGCTGACACAGCTGTAACCACGCCAACATCTTGCCGCTAGCAGTACAATAGATGAAAGCCAATAAGGACGTGACCGGCTCACCTAGCTGGCACAGCGTCACACATTTCAGTTTTTATTCCACTCCTGAGGTTATACCAGAGACCCTAGTCACACGTCTCCTCTGACACCAGTAACTCCAGTTCTGTCATTACGTCTAGCACGAGTTTTTTGTTTGTTTTTGTTTTAAATGAAATATGTAATTATAGGTATTATATAGCGCTCAGGCTGACCTACTTTCGCCCCAAAGTGATGAAAATGGCTCAAAACTAGCCAGCTATATATAACAATGAAAATGAAGACAAATAAAAACGAAAACACACCTAAAGATGTAGTAGCAATGAAGAAGGGAGGGGGGGGGGGGAGAGAGAGAGAGATCACAGCTAGGTGCTTCTCTGTCATCGATTTGGTCGCACGTGTCTTCGTTGTCTCCGTGCATCTGGTTTGCTTTTATTTCATCTCGAGCCTTCCAAAGAAGTTAATATATTAGTTCTTGGGCTAATGCGCAAATAATGTATCTTCGTGGTACGCAGATGTTTGCCCCCAATCCGTTAGAAGTAAACTGTTACCTTAAGATGTACTTTACATGCCTACTTTTCCGTACTGATCTCGACGTCTGTACCAACGTGCCGATAAATTGCAGTCTGTTCGTTTACCCCCTCTGCCCCTACCTTACCCCCTGTCCCCAAACTGAAACAGAAGAGGGAAAAATGTGAATCCTTTCGACCCCTGGTTATTCGTATTATACATACTTGTTCAAAAGGCTTGGCTTACTTAATGTTCATGCTTATTGACGCACGGGGGGGAGAGAGAGGGAGAGAGAGAGAGAAACTCGTGTTTCAATAAACAAAAACGAAGCAGACTGAATTTAAAGACGATAGAAGGAACTGAGAGAAAGAAGGAAGAGAATTGTTTTTTTAACGGCCAGTCAACCGTGACCATATATATAACATAAAGGATGAAGAAACTGAGAAAAGGTGCATCAGTCTAAAGTTGGATATAGAACCCGACGACCGTAAGGACTGAAGGTACTATATTCATTGTAAGTCCGTGGTACAATGCATGTTGCCGTTCAGAGCGCGAGCAGGCTGACGTTGCCGGGGGGGGGGGAAGACAGACTTGTTTGCACAGCTCGTGCGACCAGCAGAAGACGTACTTTGTTTTATCGGCAGGCGGTCTTGCGGATGGGGACCCCGATACAGGGAGATGCAGCTATGTTGCATCGAAACTTGACCACGATGTCAGGATGGCCCCACTGTCCCGGTAACCAAATTATGGTGACATTTCTGGGCATCTTGGCAACCAGTTAGTTTCTCTGGGTTTAGAGGTTCAATACGCTACCCCTTTCCACTCCCCTCTGTCTCTTTCTGTGTGTGTGTGTGTGTGTGTGTGTGTGTGTGTGTGTGTGTGTGTGTGTGTGTGTGTGTGTGCGTACGAGCCAGAGAGGGAGAGAGAGAATGTGTGCGTGAAAGGGAGAGAGAGAGAGAGAGTGTGTGTGTGATGTGATGTAGAGAGAGAGAGAGAGAGAGAGAGAGAGAGAGAGAGAGAGAGTATACAGTAAATCGATTAGTTCCTTATTTTGGCCAGAAATTGAAGAGTTACCCTGCTAATGTGGAAGTCCCTACCCTGGGGCCATGACTTGGCTCCTCTCCTGTGACTCCTTCAGTAGTTGTTAACTCCCATCCCCCCCCCCCCCCACCCCCAACCACCGGACTGCTCTTTATCACACCCAACTATTGGCTGCTGGGCGTGTCAGATTCTGCAGGCCAAAATATTGAACAGTCTGAAGAATGAGTTGTTGTTTTTTTAATTATGAAAAAAAATGTCTGTGCGCAGTGAATTGATATTATGACCATAATTACGTCTCCATGTTTGTATGACCATATATATGTGCTCTCTCTCTCTCTCTCTCTCTCTCTCTCTCTCTCTCTCTCTCTCTCTCTCTCTCTCTCTCTTCTGTAGTCCTATAGATGTTTGTGCGAACTGGAGTCTATAGTGTTACTGAACCACTGTGGCTGTTTTTGCCAGGCGAGCGAGAAGTTGAAACTAATTTGTGACAGCTGTTGACGGCATTTGGCATTTTCAGGGATGACTTTACAGTGGTATTTATTGACACCGCCCAGAGAGAGACATCACCCTGGGTTCCAACTCGACAGACGGAATTTAAGTACAGATTCTGAAATTTCCCGGTACTCGTCACTTAGCTTGGAGCTTGGCTTTAGCCCTGTAAAAAAGAAACAAGAAGTTTGAATAGCATAGGCTTCTTTCTGCTTCAGTGTTGCTTTACGTCCACAGAAGCCATACTAACTAAAGACTATTAGGGACGGGGAGCCCATGAGGACCACCTCGACTTTCACGTAGCACCTCATCTATTAATAGCATAGTAATCATCAAACGGTTCTTATACAAAACCAAACTGAAGTGTGTGCCGTGCGCTTATATATATATGTGTGTGTGTGTGTGACTGGAGTGGGTGTTTGATTCTAAGCATAAATCAGATTTTGATGGAGTTTGGCACGTTTCACGTCATGAAAACGAAATCGAGTCTGACCGTAGAATGAAGTTTTTATGGGGCCTGAACGTTACCAGTCTCACTACATGTACAACGAGCCATTTTACCGTGCTACAAGAATGGAACTGGAATATCTTGAGCTGCGAGACCCAGAATTTTGTCTAATTATAAAGAAGTGCTAAACAACGCTGTTTATTTCCAGTTCGTTTTCGTCAGGAGCCAGAGCTGACCGAGTGTCCGTTTTCGCCAAAGAACTGGATAACAAAACCGCGTGATCAGAATAATAGCCTACAATACAGTTGGAAAGGAAAGCAGTGGCATTTCCTCAGAAAAGGCCGGAAGCAGTAAAGTGTCCGCGTGGAAATGACACGTCAAGGACCACTGAGAACCTGTGGTCACAGTCTTGCCAGCTGTAGAAACTGACCCTCGGACGCCGTGCTTGACTCGTGGATTGAACTCGCAAACTGACCATTGACCTTGTAGCAACCCGCTCCGCCCCACCCACCTCGGCAGTGGTGTTTTTGTTACCACCCGAGGGACCCAAAACTTGACCTGAAACCCGTTGTGTCGAGTCGGAACTCCGGCTCAACCGGCATTGTCCGGTGGTGCGCCGGGAGGAGGTGCAGGGGCCTGTGTCCAGTAGCAATACAGCCGGCCTAACCGCATTGTCCGAGGGCTTGGAGAACGATTAGCCGGACGTGATTGTTGATATTATTTTAGGCCGGGGCGAGGTTCTCGCCCGGTCAACGCGTCGGTCCAGCCACAGAGCTTCTGTCCGCTCTGTGGTCCAGCCATAGAGCCTCTATCCGCTCTGTGGTCCAGCTGCCTTTGGACTCAAAGTGTCGGACGAGGGAGATGGCTGCGAGTACTGTGTAGACCCGAGAGTGAACGGATTGTTACAGACATTTTGTTGTGTTTTTGTTTTGTTGTTGTTTTTGTTTTTAATCGTAGTGTAGGGAAAATTCAGGTAAATGATTGATGAGGCGTTATATTTAGATCTGGAAGACCTTAAACAGAGTAAATGAGGAAGAAAGAAGAAGAAGGAGAAAATCCTATTTCCCTTTCATCAAAAGCTAACTGGGTGCATCAGCCACCCCACCCCTAACCCGCTCATACCACGACCAGCCAAATCGGATTTTTCTAAGAAGGGGGGGGGGGGGGGGAGCTATGATTTGGCTTGTTTGACATTTGTCTCTCTCTCTCTCTCTCTCTCTCTCTTCTCCACACACACACACACCCTCTCTCGCGCTCGCCAACACACACACTCACGCCCTGTTTCTGTCTGTCTCTCTGTCTCTCTCTCTCACGCGCGCAGAGAGAGGAGAGAGAGAACTCGAACTCGAAAACTTTATTTTCCAAAGATTGTAGTTTAGGTTCATTTGGACCTGTCTAACAACTAGTCCTTGCTAAACTACCAAATAAGTGAAAAATGGAGAGAAAAAAGAAAGAAAGAAAATCTTTTTACAAGAGAGAGAGAGAGAGAGAGAGAGAGAGAGAGAGAGAGAGAGAGAGAGAGAGAGAAAGAACCTAAACTGAATCTAACGAATGGGAAGTTCAAGTGATATTGAATTCTCCCCGGATTTTGGATGTGTTTGGCAAGCGCAGGGCGAAACCAAATTAAATCCCCTCTCTGTTGAAGCATGCAAATCACAACACAGTCTTCTCTGTTGGGGTTGTTGCCCCCCTCTTTCCTTTCTTTCTTTTGTTTAAAACCCACATCCAGCAGTTTTGCGGAATGTGAACCATTCGCTGGGGCCGCGGTATTGTGTGCAACCCGCTATGAAACTCATTTACATTTTCTCTGTTCCGGAATGTAAAACATCCATGTGGGATTAAAGCGACTCCATTCATCAGGACTAGAGTCGGCCAGGTTGTCAGACATGCGTACGGACGTAATGCTTTACTGATGCTTTCTGCTGTCCTTTCTTTGTCGTTCTGCAACCAAGCAGTCTAGTCGAATCGGGACACACTAAAACGTCTTTTTGCCGCACGGAACCGGATTGGCGAGCTATCCCCTACCTCCACCCCCCAGTCCTCCCTCCGCTCCCTTATGTTTGTTTGTATGTCATGTCTGGCTGCGATCCAGAAATCTCAGCCAGAAAGGTGAAATGAGAGTAGGGTTGCAGAACGGGCTGCGTGTATATTTAGCGCTGAGGCAATATATAGACGGTAGGTGCACTTACGTCCCATGACGGACATGTTCATGATCTAGGACCCGTAGTCTAGACAGTAGACTCACACCAGGTGCGTGAGCTGGTCTGTCGGATCCCTGCTACTTACCTGTTGTTGCTCAGACCGCTGACTGAGCAAACTATAGGAGCCTTCGGCTAAAAGCTGTAGTGTTGAGGACTACATAGTTACATGGCCATGGGTTATTCTCAGTTTCCCCTTCTTCATTCGCTGTTCTTCTTGTCACGTTGTTTTGGTTTAAACAAAATTTATTTCATATATAAGAATACTTTAACAACATAACAGTTGGGCCGTGCAACAAGCAAAAAAACAAAAAACAAAAACAAAAACAAAAATGTTCTTTTCCTGTTCTTCACTCAGCTTAAGAGTCTTATGGTGCATGTCTCCTCCCTGGTGTACGTGTCATTGCATGTGTTCTTACTTACGCAGCTTATGTTATACCACATGCAATAATTTCGATAGGAATTAGTTTTACAGCATGAGCTTTATTAATGTTTGAGCTGGAGGCGCGACAGACTTCTATTCACACACACACACACACACACACACACACACACACACACACACACACACACACACCTGTCTGTCTATGATATGCCCTCGGCACCTCTCCTCACAAACCGTGCGGTTTTCAACACGTGTTCGTGATAGACAAACAGTTGTGGATGACAGCGGCAGGCAAAATGACTAATTTCTTCTTTTTTTCCTTTTTGGTTCCTAGGGAAACGTTATTTTTGTGTGACTGTGTTTGCAAGCTGTTTTTGTTTATGCCGACACAGTGGTGAATTAAGGTTGGAAGGCAGGCTACGGGAGTGTTTAGGGGAAAAGCGAACACTTAATTTTTACATCATGGTTTTATAGGCACTTTTTGCACTCTCACGGTATTATAGCAATGTAAAAGATCACTTTTTTTGTTTAGTTTTTTGTTTGTTGTTGGTTTTTGTTTTAGTTTTTTTGCTTCACTAGAATCCAATTAAAAGAAAAATCACCGTTCCGCTGTCCTTTACTGCTTTCCCTTTCGTAGTCTCCCTCCCTCCCTTTCCCCCTCTCTCTCCTTCTCCCTCCTCTCTCTCCCTCTCTCCATCCCCTATATCGGCCCCTCTCTCCCCCTCTGCCCGCTTACTTCTCTGCCGCCCCCCCCCCCTCCTCCCCCACACACACAGAGGATTGGATCCTTGTTTGGATAATAAGGCTACTATCCAGGCCACCTTCTCCCAACTGACAGACACACACACACACACACACACACACACACACACACACACACACACACACCACCACACGTCTGTCAAGTTGTATTACACAGTCTTGTTTGTATTGCTACTTAAGTGCTGCTTTGCTTGTGTGTGTTTCAGTCGTACACGCCGACGGGGTTTGACACTTACAGCGGATCCTACAATGTGTCTGACACCTACACCATCCACATGTCCATATGGGACACGTCAGGTACTACACTGCCACCATCTTCCTCCTCTCCTCTCTTGTGTTCTTCTGGTTGTTGTTTGCTGCTGCTCTGTCCTTCCTCGACATAACGACTTCCTTCTTCTTTGTTGTCGTTGTTGCTGTCTTCTTGTTCTTCTGGTTTTGGTTGCGATTTTCGTTTTTGTTGTTGTGTTCTTCTTCTGATTGTTCTAAAGTAAACGTTATTTGCTTCCTTTAGTTGTTGCTCCAGTTGTTGAATTCCCCGATCAGTTCCCAATAGTCCAAAGAGTTCATCCAGTACGTGTACTTGTTGACGAGACCCCCTCTCTGTCTGTCTGTCTGTCTGTCTGTCTGTCTGTCTGTCTGTCTGTCTGTCTGTCTGTCTCTCTGTCTCTCTCTCTCTCTCTCTCTCTCTCTCTCTCTCTCACACACACACACACACCGTTCTACTACCCCCCCCCCCCCTTTCTCTCTCTCGGTTGAGCATCTGAAGACATCTTTAGACTTGTTTTTATCTCGTCCGAGCAGTCAGACGGCCCTGATTTGGAGTTTGACCTTTGTGCAAATACCGAGACAGTTGTAACCTGTAACTGATAGGGAAAGGGGCAACTGACAGGTCGACTGATACCTTATCTGGCGAAAAGTGACGTAGTCTGCTGCTAATTGATCAGCCAAAGGTCACCACGACCATAATTCTCTCTGCGCATGCGATCCTCACGTCCAAATGCCATCGCGTTTTATTGGTGAAGTGTTCGTTACTGTTGTGTCTATTTGGCTTTCCCATCCGTTTCTTCTTCATTCTTCGCCCAGGGGCGGGGTACTGCGAACGCAGCAACTGACGTCCCCCTCTGCTGAAACAGTCCAGAGCAAAGGACTGTCTCAGTTTTAATTCCCTTTGTCGAGATGCTTGCAGCAAACTCAGTGAGCTGGCTCCGCGAAGGGTCAGAAACACCGGACTAGAGGCAAAGATGTTCCCCTTCGATAGAGGTCTGTGGTTGGAACATCCGGCTGTCTGTGTTTCACCTACTGTTGGGGAAGAAATTCTGCCTTTCTAATAATTTCTGCTTTCCTCACTTGCTCACTATTAGTTTCATCTTTTCCATAAATTTCTCTTTAAAAAACAAACAAACTTTTTGTAGTTTTGCATGACACTGCTTCGTAATGTCCTGTTTGAATTTGACTGGATAGTGTGTGTGTGTGTGTGTGTGTGTGTGTGTGTGTGTGTGTGTGTGTGTGTATGTGTGTTTCTAGTACTTCAAAATGTCAGTAGTGTTATGATCTTCAAATCGTCCCCAAATAAAGCCTCAGTTTTCATTTGTTTCATGTAAGCACATAATAATAATAATTGTTTCTGTTAATAATTAAGATGCGTCAAAAATAAGTCTCTGCTGATGCTTCAGTTGTCTGAGAAGAAGCGTCATGCAAAACTACAAAACAAAACAAAAATGGAATTTATGGAAAAGATTAAACAAATCGTTCCTTTTCTTTTTCCCTCGTTCTTCTGTTCCCGTTCTTTTTTCTCTTCATGGCACAATTTGAATCAAGGTGTCGGGCTCGAACCCCCCCCCCCCCCTCCCGACCCCCTCCCCCACGACTCCCCGGAGCTTTTAAAACCTTGTCGGTGTCTCCTGCTGCCGGTGCAGATCTGAGAAGTTATTGCCCGTCCACGGGAAACTTTTTCTTTATATCGTGTTGGATTTTAACGTCCTACGTTCTTTAGGTTGTGGCCCAGCTAAGCTTGGTGTGGGAATGCTGGGCTACAGCCATCATCCCTGATCAGACCCCCAGCCGAGAACTTCAGGATCTGCCTCGTTTAAAAGGATTGGGCCATGCGTGCGAGTGAATTTTAGTGGTCCTAGATGTCTGAGTGTCCTTCATGCGGATTATTACAGTGTGTAATTGCCCGAGAAAAATGGACGGAAAGCATTTCGTCGCCGACTTTGCTTTGACGTGCTTCTGAGGAAAGCTGTTGCAGGCTCTGTAGATGCAAGAACCCAGACGTAGACAAGCATCATTAGAATACACACGAAGAGTTGAAGAAGAAAACGAGTGGAATACCCGAACAGAAATGAATCAACCAGAGCACCCAAACTGACTATAATTGATGTTCACACACACACACACACACACACACACACACACACACACACACACACACACACACACACACACTTTACTGCTTTCACTTTCGTAGTCTCTCTCTCTCTCTCTCTCTCTCTCTCTCTCTCTCTCTCTCTCTCTCTCCTTCCCACCCTCCCTTCCTTTCTCTTTCCGTCCTTCTCCCCCCCCACTCCCTCTCTCCGCCCCTTCTATCTGTCCCTCTCTCCCCCTCTCGCTTACCTCCCTCCTCCCACACACAACAGAGGATTGGATCCTTGTTAGGCAGGCCACATTCTCCCAACAGACAAACACACACACACACACACACACACACACACACACACACACACACACACACACACACACACACATTTAACAGACACACATTTAACAGACACGCATATATAATATACCCATAGACATATAATATACAGTCGCACGCACGCATCGCCCGTCTTTGCTCATAGACATAGAGATGCACACACATAAATATATATTATATGCACACACGCACACAAACATACATTTTGTTCACCCCACATTTCTGGCCAGACAGTTCTTTTTTGTTCTTTTAATCTTTAAGTTTTATTTCCTGTGACTTTTTTCCAACAAGGCACATCCGCAAAGACTCGATGAATTATTTTGTGTCATGGTGTCAGTGCGGCCGGCCAGGGAAACCCTGAAAGTTGGAGGGAAAGAGAGAAGAAGAAAAAGTATGTAGTTTCCATTGCAGTTCTTTCTTCTCGTTATGCCCAAACAGGGGCTTAAAACTAATTAACTCTCTCTCTCTCTCTCTCTCTCTCTCTCTCTCTCTCTCTCTCTCTCTCTCTCTCTCTCTCTCTCTCTTCACTCCCCCCTCTCTCTTCTGTTCTCCTCTCTCTGCCTCCCTCCCCTCTCTCTCCTCTGTTGTCCCCTCCCCCCTCTCTCTTCTGTTCTCTCTCTCTCTCTCTCTCTCTCTCTCTCTCTCTCTCTCTCTCTCTCGTGATAGCTGCAGCAGCAGCATGTGAAATCTTTAAGTCCTTTCACATACAAACGAACGTACATCTCACGAAGACCGTGTGCTATTGTAAGGTGTGTGCAGGTGGATGTGGGAGGGGGTGGGGGTGGTGAAGAAGGATTGAAACTAACCGTTGAGTCTTGCGCCCCACGACATCCGGCAGTTGCATGCGTGCGCCATTGACGTAACAATCGGGCGTCTGTTGAGTTATATGTGCTTCAACATTTCACGTTTCCCCTATCACCCATCCTGCTTCCTCTAAATTTGCCGCCTGCAGTCGTCTGACCTTGGTTCGTGTTTGTCCGCTATTTTAATCTGTCAGGGAGAGGGGGGACTGAACGGCTAAATCAGCAAAATGCTGGCCGTTCATATGAAATTTCCTTTTGAGGTTTTCATAGAACATCTGGTATATATCTAAAACCGCTTTATCCAGCTGCTATTTTTCTTCTGCTTCTTCTTCTTTGTCTGTCTGTCTCTGTCTCTATGCCTGCCTCTGTCTGTCTCACTCTGTCGTATTTTGCAGTCCAGACTTAATTATAAAATGCAAAAACTTGTGCATAATTTTTGGCTGTGCAGTTGGACTATTTGCAATAAGCTGCTGGACTGCAAGAAACCCCGCGACTCCGTTTGGTGAATATAGATTTCTGTCTTCTCAGTCCCCAAAGAACGATGTTCTCAGTGGCGGACAGTCAACCGTTGGACTTCGTCCGGACAGTCGATTTCTGTCAGATGTCTCAGTGGAGCGTGTGATCAGCTGGACCTGATGTAGACACGATGATCGATTTCAGTTTTGAACTGGAACATCGGAGTCAGTACCTAGTCACTTGTCCCTCAGCAACAAGGTCGGCACTGTCAGACGACGCTTCCACGGTGTTATATTTGGACCATGCACATTTTCTACTTTAATGAGTACCAGCCTACTCAGGATTACTCTGCATTATGTCAATAATATACACACTCTTCGTATAAGCTGCGGTTTTACTTGGTTCTGTTCATTGGTTTGACACATTTTCCAAAGTCTGCATGCAGTCTTTGCTTACTTGTAGTGTTGACTACGGTGTCTGTAAGTCAGCCTTCTGTCGCATCCAGCTAGAAAGTGACTCAGGCATATTTTGAGTCTACAATCTTTGCAGTACTGATGTACTAGCGTGAGGCAGACTAACTCGGTCGTAACTTTACCGTCAACGAATCCAGCACGATGGAACGGCAGTCAGCACGTTTGACTGCTTCCATTTGTTCGGTGTGCTGTTCGGCTTTCATCTTCTCCCTTTGGAATGGGCTGGGCAGCGTGGTTAGGCTTAATTAGCATGTATAATTTGTAAGGGGCGGGATAGCTCAGTTGGTAGAGCGTCGGACTGAAAAGCCAGGAGCCATACGAATGCGGGTTCGTGTCCCTGTTGCGGCAAGGGATTTTTCTCCTAGAGTCAGCTTCCTGTGCAGACTCTCTTACGGTGTCCGTACGGCCCCCATGTGCACTTGCCTGTATCAGTATCTGTGCGCACGTTGAAAATCGCAAACACTGTCAGCTAGCCATTCCATTGTCTGGACACAAGAAAATTTCAGAAATGGGTAACCCTGCTCTTACCCAGCTAAGGCGACCCGAATTTTCCACGAGGGACAATGAAATACAAATAATAGTAACAGTAATAATAATAATCGTAATAATAACAAATAAATAAATAAATAAATAATGCTAGAAGTGGGAGGGGCGTGGACATTGGAAATGCAAAATAGCAATTAGTTCTTGGGTTTTAACGTCCTATCCACAGCATCTGGACAGTTCAGGATAAAACAGAATCAATGAGAGAGAGACAGAGACACGGAGAAACAGAGACAATTAGAGGAGACACAAAGAGAGAGAGACAGCGGTGCGAGCACGGGATGAGTTTTTCGCTGGTGTTATTTTGAAATTGGTTTACGGAAGAGATCTGCAGGGACGTTGGAATGTATCCTTGGGTCCAGAGGGACAGTAAGCGGAATAAGTGGTTCAAGTACGTAGTTTACACGCCAAACAACACTTCAGCAATTCTCTCCTCTGTGCCTGCTGGATTGTGCGGCCTCTACCCCCAATCTCCAGCCAGCCCCCCCCCACCCCCCCACCCCCAAAGAAAGCGATGCTGGCATTACCACTCTCTCCTGGCCCAACGGTTGACCAATTTTATCTGTAGGCAAGGTTCCACATCCGTTTGTTTGTTTCAGTCGTAAGTTGGCTGGTCATCTGTCTGGTTTGACCAGAGATTCGACGTAGAAGATGGCAGTTACTTGTTTTTATTTATTGTTTTATGTTAATTCCTATTGATAATTATATTCGTTAATACATTATTTAGTTTATTTACTTTGCTTTTGATCTCATCAAGTCCAGAAGAAAAATCCGAGTTTTTTGGGTATGGGGTTAATGTTTTTGCTGACCCTTCGCTGTATGGATGGACACCCAAAGAACAAAAGGTCCAGCTGAAACCCGAGCTTGCCCGGGACGCAGGAAAAGAGCTATAGTGCATGATCCGTTACTCGGAACTTCCCCCCACCCGGCCAACCCCTCCTTTTATTTTCTCACCTGGCCGTCAGTCAGGAGGCTGCAAAGGTTGCGCAGCTTTGCCTAAAGTGCCCTGGCTGGCACGGATCTGCTGTAACTTGACGTGTTTATTTATCGTACGTCAGGCGGGCGTAACATCGGATGCTGCCTCGCTGATGTGCATGATGGCTTCACAAGTGCTGAGAGAGAGAGAGAGAGAGAGAGAGAGAGAGAGAGTGGATGGGGAGGGAGAGAGAGAGAGAGAGAGAGAGAGAGAGAAAGAGAGAGTATTCCAAAAGTACATAGAAGCAGGTGGCACCTCAGTAAATTGAGAATATGTGATCTCAGTTGCGCCGGACAGCAAACTAAGGTACCACATTACCGCTTGGTCTGGCCCCCGCACAAACAAGACCAACCGCGAACAGTGTCAGTGTGTAGAAATGGACCAGCCAGAGAGGTGGCGATTTTACATCAAAGAAAACAATTAAACCATTGCAAGTGGCAGGCCATTTTGACTACTTACTGCGGACCGGACCATATGCTAAAGCCACTGCCTTAGTGTCGCTCCTTGACGCTTTTCACAATAAACACGCCGGTAGGCTTTAATTTGCGGAAGATTTTCCACCAGCCCGGAGAATAAATATCCCGTCCCTTAAGCCCATCCAACATATGGTGGCATCCGGTCGGCAGTAACACTTTTATATATTCTTTCTCCCATTAGGGTCTAAGAAACAGAACACTGTAAAAGTAAGAGGTCAAAACACACAAAAGGCTCAAAAGAAAGCTTATATTAATTTTACGTAGGTAACGATTGTACTTAAAAATTCGACGCATTGAATTAATGTAGAAGTCTAAGAGTTAGCTTTTCCTGGTCGGCTACCTGCGTACATGATCTCTCTCTCTCTCTCTCTCTCTCTCTCCCCCCCAATGTAGTGAAATTTTGGTAATATTGCGAACCAAATTTTGTTGTTGTTGTTGTTGGTGGTGGTGGTGATGTGTGATTGCGCGCGCGCAAATAACACTGCATGTGCGTCCGTTTTCCTCTGTCAGTGACGAACACCCCCCCCCCCCACCCCCTCCTTCCCCTGTGTCTTCACAAAGCACGTAACAACACACAAACGCACGTGGTTGTTGATATCTATTCAGGTTTCAAATTATTATTTCTAAAAGTGCACGCAATTCAGTAGAGTCGTTTTGACAGTGTTCACACAAGGAGATATAATTATTACACACTAAGAGATCACCCCACCCCCTCAAAGTTTTGGTCTTCCTTTTTTCTCTCTCTTTTCCTGATTATAACCTCTAGAACGGGTTGAGTCCGTGTTTTCCGACTTTCTGTGACGTGCGTATGCACACACAACACGTGCATGAAATACATTTGCTGCAACGATGGGTTTGTTGGCCCAGTGTCAAACTGCTTATTTTTGTGTCCTCGATGCTGGCCAAGATATGTGGCGCAGCCCATGTCGTGTTTATCGTGGCTTGTCTGTTGCCTGTTGCTTACACAACTTTGCTCGTCACAGAGTTGAAAAACCAGTGCATCCTGCAAATTCTGCCTCCACTGCCCCCTCCCAAGAAGAAGAAGAAGAGAGGTGGGGGGGGGGGGGGGGGGGGGAGGAGACAGACACACAGAGAGAATTATCGTAGAGTCAATGATCGAATCTTCACAGGATGTTTTCAACACTCGGGTACTTCGGGCCAGCACCGCTTCAGTCGATTTAGAAGGCACTTGTAAGATTTAGAAGGCACTTGTAATCATTTTGGAAGAAAAGCGTCTTCACATCTCGACAAACTAACACCTTCTGTGCTTTGAAACCAAACCTGGCTGTTTCACTCGACCTTCAACGTTCGAAGTCAGTGCTCCTCACTTGAGTTTAATTAGTCGGAATGGCCATTCTACGTTGGAGCCACCAAGACATCTTGTCGATCTCTAAACTACGCCATTCCGATCTTACGCATGAGCACCGAAAGGCACCATAACTCACAATTTGCGGCCGCGTTATCTGAAAGTAAACATCTTTGAGACTTCCCAGGACTTTCTCCTCCTCACTTGTTGAACCTCGAGTGCGAACAGGTCTGACGTTTTGCGTTCAGGTGCTTGGCCCCTAGGTGAGAAGCTGTCTGACGTGTGATGACGTTGGGTGCAACGTGGCTGCAGGTGCCTGCCTTACCAGCCCGGGTTCGAATTCTGTCTCTGAGAACTTCGCATGTTATTTGCATTCTCGTCTCTGTGATCTGCGGCGCTTTTTGTGGCATCGGGCCCTGATTGTAATGCCTATCGTACCGAAAGCTGGAAATGCGTTGGAACTGAACTCTTGATCATGTCTGTTGCAAATAAACTTGGCTTTTACGACGCTATTTCTGAACAGATTTCGCGATAGCGCAGCTGTAGTACGTAATAATTTTATGTCGTATGAATGGTGTTGATTGCTGTGTTTAGACACGCAAAATCTCATCTGGCTTGGTGATATTTCTAGACTTATTGAAAAACCAGTAACAAAATCCTCATAATCTTCAGCAGCAACATCAAAGAGCAGATGGTTATTATAAACGTAAAAATTGTATCTGAATGTCTAAAGAGTTAAACGCAGTGCACGAATGTGTGTTTATTGTGTGTGTGTGTGTGTGTGTGTGTGTGTGTGTGTGTGTGTGTGTGTGTGTGTGTGTGTGTGTGTGTGCGTGACATGCTGAAACTTGTGTTTACAGTGTGTAATGGCCGCGGTGTTGAGCTTACCAACACATAAACTACATGTGCCACTTCACTGACCTTCTTTCGTTTACCGAGTTTTACAGCCAAGACCATGTCGAATTTGTGCGCTTTCGGCCACCTGTACCCTTTGGATGCTTACGGGTCTTGACTGTTAATGACCACTGCTGATGGCTACTGGCAAATCTTTATGGCTGAGCTCATTGCCAAGAGGGTATTGGGGTTAGCCATCTGCTGCGTGTATCAGTCTTCCGTATCTCCCGACAGAGATACCAAGAAGATAAAATAAATGCGTTCATTGGCTCGGTCTAACACACTGAGCTATGGTCTGACAGCATCAGCTACCGAGGATGGTTATATATAGTTGTTCTCGGCAGTGAGCCAATCTGGTCTAGCGGTAAGGGGTTAGGCTGGTAAACGGACGACGTTGGTTCGATTCCTTTTTGCCACTGCGCTTTTTGTTTGTTTGGTGTTTGTTTGTGTGGGTGTGGGTGTGGGTGTGTGTGTAACAAACGCGTTTAGTCAATAACTTCTCAGGCTGTGACTTTTTGTTGAAAGTGGTTCAACCGTGCGATCGTTGATGAACCAGTATGAGATTTCTCTGCCATCATGAAGTCGTACACAAACATCAAGTCGTCAGATTAGCATATCAGCCGTTTCCGGTTTGCTTCACTTGTCCCAAAGTCATTTACAACTTTCTGCAGAGCAGTTACAGATTTTACGCGAGAGAGAGAGAGAGAGAGAGAGAGATTTCATTCCTATTTCGATTTGCTTCAGCTATATACACGTATATTTTTAATGCTGTCTTCTGTCAGTTCCGTTTCACATGATTTTTTACCCTGTCTGCAAATCATTAGATATCATCTCTCTCTCTCTCTCCTCTCCCCCCTCTCGCTTCGCTTATTTCTCTCTTTTTAGTACTAAAAAAATCACAAAATCAAATCAAAGGCGAAGTAAAAAAGGTTTCCGTTTGGAATCTGTTCTCAATCTCCAGCGAGTCGCCGCGGCACGAATAGGAGAGAAGTTGTGTCTGTATCATTAGTTGGAGCCGCGTCAGGTTTCACCTCGTGTAGCTCTGAGTCTGGCTGCTGTAAAGCTGAGCCGTCTTTCACCAGCTTGCATGCAGTCGTTCCCACACCGCCAGCTCGTCGAGAGTCGACACGCATCCGCGTGAGAAAAAAACAACTTGAAAAGCGAAACTGTGGACATTAGTTCGGCTCTCGTGAAGACGTCTTCAGTGCATGCAAGCGGGCCCGGAGAGCTCTCGTAATGATCAGCGCGTGCTGAGACCATCGGGAGAAAATTCTAACTGGAAACTTTCATTTGACACGCGGAATTGTAGTCTAGGCCGGTTCAGTTGAAACCTAACAAGTAGTCCTTGCTAAGCTACTGATGAGTAAAAAATAATGTTACAGGGCAACATTTACATGCATAATTATAAGGATGAATGAGTGAGTGAAAGTGTATAGATGAAAATGGAGCATGAGAGAGAGAGAGGGAAAATGGAGAGAGAGAGAGAGAGAGAGAGAGAGAGAGAGAGAGAGAGAGAGGAGAGAGAGAGAGAGAGAGAGAGATGACTTTGAAAATCTCTGCTGTTGGGAGCTATGTATTGGCTGCAGCTCAACGGTGACACGTTTGTTGAGGGATATAAGTCGAAAAGTCGGTCCGAGAGTCCATAAACCAGCCATTCAAAGCATATTGGGTACCAGACCTAGGAAATCGCGTGCTGTGCGGTCGGTGTCAGACTACGGATTCGTTGAACAGTCTTCCTAGCTTTGACAATGGAAACGCATACTGGAGCGCGAAATCATGTCATAAAATGTTTGGAAAGTAAAGCCTTAGAAACCTCGGAGTTACTGAGCACCTGTGGGCACGCTGTCGTTGAAACTGAACTACCTGTAGCCCTTAATCTTGCGATACAACAAACCGCTTCCCAGCGTCTTTTCGCGGCGTGTCAGTTCATTCGCTTGGGCGACAATTGCTGCGGTAACATTGAGCAATTGACCAGCTATTTCATGTTTGACAGCGCGAGGGTTACCTAGAGAAACTGGCAGATAAAGTGAAAGACTTTATCAAATCCACGGATAAACCTGCATAGGCCATATAACTCCCCTTGATGGACAGATAACCGCCTGCCGCAGTTCGGATGGTACCGGAAATGATTCTGTGTGCCCTGCGCACACCATGGGTGGTGGCTGTAATCGAAACGATAAAGGCACGTATCAAGTCTTAAGCCGACTGTTTCCGATAACCGGATGTACAATTGGTGTGTAAAACGAAATGGTTTAAGACGGCAGTGTCAACAGCTTTGCTTGCGGTTTCAGCCGGCGTGGCGGTATGATGATTGGGTGGTTGATAGCATTTACGCCGTGGTCTGCCTATCTTTCCCTCGTCGGAATTTCCACTCTCCGTCGCGGCAGCTGAGCTTGTTGTCGTAACATTGTGCGTGGTCCGACTCCATATTGTAGAGATAGTAACTCCTGTCACAGCTATAAGTGTTGTGGACACAAGGTGTCAAACACGCCGTCCGCTGCATGAATGCCATCTATATTTGACGGTTTACTTGCGTCAGAAGCACGTAATTGTGATTATGTCCACATCATTTTAATTACGTGCCTATCGTGCTGCTTAGTTGCGTCAAAAGTACGTAATTACAATGATGTACGAGTGATACAGTTATGTGGACATTTTGCACATAGTTACAAAGTATTCCACGGGGTCCAGCTGATCTAGTCTGATTTTCCTGAGTAGTAGTTCCAGAGAGTGATGTCCCTTTGCCGCTCCGTTGCGTAGTTGTCAGCGTTTTCTATGGCCTTCCGCCCTGAGTGAACTCAGACGGCGTTGAAACACAGGTATTATTGATTGCTCGTTAGCCACCACCTGCCGTGAGGTGACCGACCTGTGCCGTTGACGGGAGGTTGAAATCCATGAATTAACTACCCACCGCCTAGTGTAAGCATTGTGTGTGCCGCGTGATCTTGTTCAGTGTTTTGATGATGATGATGATGATGATGATGATTGTTTTATTTATTTTTGGGAGGTCGTCATTTGTTTGACGACACAGTGGGTTTCCTTCTAGACAGTAGTTGCAAATATGCTGTAGTCATGATGATGTAATTATATTGTAGTTATACTGTTATAAATATACTGTAGTTATTTATACTCGTATTACACTGCAGTTTCGATAGAAGGGCAGTGGCAAGACTGAAAGAAGAGAAGGTACAGGCTGTGACAGTGTTTGCAGAGAGGATACACGAGGAAGGTTGTGACAGGTGACATAGGAAGGATGTATATAATACAGTGTAACCGGCGGTGACGGGGAGAGGGGTAGGGCTATGTATGAGGTAGGGGGTTGGTTTTCACAGTTGTCGAATGCGTGATTTGCTCGTGTTCGGCCTCGGCGGCGGAGAGGTGACGAATGGCCCCCGCAGCGTGTTTGCAGGCCGGAGACTGGCCCTTTGCTCAGCGGGGGGGGGCAGGGTAAACCTGGTGGTCTAGACCTGTGTACGTTGCTGTCACACGCTCCTGTTTGCCTCGTGTCTTTGCCGTCTGCTGGCTTTACCCCCTCCCTCCTTCAGCCCCTCCACCCACCCACCCCAACCCCTCTCTTGCCGTCTGCTGGCTTTCCCTCCTCCCTCCTCCAGCCCTCCCCCCCCCCCTCTCTGCCGTCCCAGCCCCTCCACCCACCCACCCCACCCCTCTCTTGTCGTCTGCTGGCTTCCCCCCCCTGGGCCGTTGGGGGGTAGAAGGAGTCCAGAGACACGGGAGAATAAGAGGAATGATCAGAGGATGGCTCCTCGGCAGCTGTGGTCCACAAGCTAATGGCAAAACTCGACAGTCGGTTGTTTTACACCGCGCGAACAAGACTCGTTATTCGAGTTAATTAAAAGAACGCCAAAGTTTCGTATAAATACGAGTTATTTAAAATAAGGCCCAGATTGTTTATACGAGTTACTTAACGTAATTAAAATAAACCCAAGATTACTCCAAAACGTTTACTGAGCCTAGTCCGCGGAGGAAAGCAGTCTTCCTCGTCTCGCCAAAATTCTCCTCTTTGATTATAACGACACAGAGGAGGGGGCAAAAGAAGAAGAAGAAGAGGAGGAAGAAGAAGAAAAGATGCCGTCAGGCAGCAGGGTCCGTACCACCTTGGGGCAAGTACTCGCTCATTAACTACTGGTACGTCACGGCGCCTCGCGCTCCTACAACCAGACTGTACACACTCAGCCGTCCCCTTTGCCCCCCCCCCCCGCCCTCCCCCCCCCCCCCCCCCTTCCTTTTGCCACAATACTGGTTGCATGCTTTTGCGCCCCAAGCTATGATGAGCTGACATTATGAATTCACTGGGTGGAAACTGAGACGTGAGGTTGTTTCGCTGTCGTATTAGTCCTTACTGTATAATGTAGCCTACCTCGTAAACACGCTGTGGGTGCAGAGACGGTGGGGTCTCTTGTTTGACGATTTCTGTTCTCAACCGATGCTGGTGGCGGTTGTGGTCGAACTGTTGATGCGGTTTAAACGTATACTATCGGCCTATTTCAGGCGATGCAAATGTGTGTTTGTGTGTGTGTGTGTGTGTGTGTGTGTGTGTGTGTGTGTGTGGAGAGAGAGAGAAGAGAGAGAGAGAGAGAGAGAGAGAGAGAGAGAGACTTGAGCCGACAAATTATCTAAAAGTCAAACCGAAAAAATAAAATATATAAAAAAATTGACACTTCGTTTTACAGTGTCAGTACAAATTCCCTTTTCATTATTCGGCATATATTTTTAACCGTGGAGAAATCCGAGGTGGTGGGATGAGGCGGCAATTAACGTAGATTGCTTTAGGGTGTTGCTCGACTTGCCTGGGAACCCCAATACCTCATTTTGAAGAGACAGATCACTATCTGAGGAGAACTAAGGGCCTAACTAAAACGATCCAAGTTTGCAGCCAAGGAAACCTAATCAGCAGTGGTGAGTGCGTTTCTGGAGATATTTGCATCCATGTTATCTTTCTTTGCCGCACATGAACGCAACGAGTAGTTGTCGGTGTGTGTGTGTGTGTGTGTGTGTGTGTGTGTGTGTGTGTGTGTGTGTGTGTGTGTGTGTTTGCTTTCCTCTCTAATTATTCGAAGGCTGTTACGCTCATGATAAGATTTCATTCCTTTTGAATTTGATTGAAGTACAAATCTGTTTTGCCTTGTCCTTAGAAGAAAAAGGAAAAAACAGCCTGTTAAATAAGGAAACCGAACACCTTCGCGGTCGTTAACGTAGTGTTGTTAGTACAGCATAGAAGTTACGAAACTAATATATATATGTATGTGAAACAAAAACTAACAACATTAATAAAATGAAATAACCTGTGTTGTCGTTATACCGCACTAGCAACAAACAAACAGTAACATACACAAATATAAATGAATAAACCGTATTGTGCCTAGACTGCAACAAAGGAGGCACAGTTAACAATGGCGGTGTGACCCTGAAGTGAACGAGTGGCACACTGACCTTTGTCTTTGTCTTTGATGTGAAGCACGGCCCGGAACTCGGCGGTCGCAGAGTCGTTGGTGCAACGACGACTTCTGGTCCACACCCTCTCCTGCTTCCTTCGTCGGGTCATCCGTCCTATGGGCTTCTCGCCTCTCTCGCAGTCACGATGCTTAAAGTCATGATAATTATGCTGACCCAGTTCGAATGTTTTTGTCGCTGAAGTTTGCTTGTGTTTTGGTGTTGTTGCTGTTTTGTTAATGTTTAAAAATAATAATTTTTAAATGTCTTATTTATTATTAGTTTGGTAAAAATAATGTTCGTCCGCCATACATTTGTTTCTTTTTCAACTGTATGTAAATAACTTCACCGCCTATAAGCCGCAAGCTTGTTGGTGACCGTTCATTGTATCTTTATTTTGCCTTGACTAAATTCTCTTTAAACCAAGTTTGCAACCATATAAAGTTGTGAAGCAATCGAGAAGAAGCAGAAAAAGGAAGAAAGTTGGTTGGTTGGTTGGTTAGTTAGTTAATTATTTGGTGCTTTGAGCCCAGTCAACCACATAAGGTTGTGTCAGGGTTAATAGGAAGAAGGAAATAAACATACCACACACACACACACACACACACACACACACACACACACACACACACACACACACACACACACACACACACGCACGCACGCACGCACACACGCACGCACACACAATCCTGCATGCGACTGTACAACACGTTGATGTATCATACTTTGGCCAAATACGCTTGGAGCACCCAGTCCTTTGTTGTTGATATTGTTGCTTTGGGAGAGGGGTAAGAAACAGACGCAGAGCACCATGAAATGGTTATAAAACGCCTCCAGGTGATGGTTTCATTCTCCTGTTGCACGGGTTACGCCCCCTCTTAAAAAGGATGTCGCTTCTGCTAGTTGGACGTGCACTCAACTGTTACTCGGCTGAACTAGCGAGCAATAAACTTGAGGCATGGATAACAAGATAGAAGAGGAAGGGGAGAGCATAAAAAGGAAAGAACCGACCATTTTCTCCCTTGGATATATGGGGACGAGCAGTCAGCCAATCAGTGTGAGAGAGAGATCTCCTCCTGTACCGCCCCTCATGACGTTCATTAGGTTTGAGTTATCTTCGGAGATGTACTGGTGGGGACCGAGATTCCAGGAAGTGGGAGAACGGGGAAATATATCTAACTGATATCACCGCCAAAAACAGAGCTCAGGAACTGTGTGAAAGTCGAGGTGGCCGTCCTGGGCTCCCCGTCCCTAATAGTCCTTAATATGGTCTCCGATATGGACGTAAGCAACATTGAACTTGAACCGCCAAAATCAAATCTGCATTAAGATCGACAGCAATGAAAGCCATTTTAACGTTTGATTATTTGTGAGGGGCAAAGCCCCAAGACAATTACCTCCACAAACCACAACTCTTGAAGAGAAAGGCGGAGAGTCGAATCGGGGAATCGAACCGCCCTGATCCGCTTACCAGCCTAGCACCGGCTAATGCTAGGCCAACCCTCACCCCACTCCCTGCTCTCCACAGCGGTCCATGCCCTCACATGACCAGACGAAGAGTGACTTATAAATTATACGGGTGTGCGAATGTTACCGTGTCTACCGGGGTGTTAAAAACAATACACACGTGGCGATCATGGACGGCATTCCTCGGCCAGTACGGTCTTCGCACTGACTGACAGGGGTCAAACCAACCCGCTGGTACGTCTCTGCGGTCATTTACAGGTCTTTGGGTCGTCTCGAGGACACGGAACGGTCAAGACGGCATGGGCTGTCGTGATTATCAGTATGGTCGAAAAGGAACTCTAGGTATAGGAGCTGTAAGCATAACTACAGTTCCTGAGACGTAAAATCACTCAAGACTGTTACACTCATGGACGCAGTGCGTTGACGTAGCTGACACCTGTGTTTGGCGGGATGCCTGCGCTTGCAAAAACAACTTAGCAGGTCACTGAGTTAAACAGGAACATGAAAATCCGATATTACAGGTTTTTTCCTGGCCGTTGAGTCAAATTGGTGTGTGCAGGGCTAAGTAGGCGGGAGGGGGGGGGGGGTAGGAGAGAGAAGTAAACTCTGGAAACGATGGATCGGTCCTGAGAGAGAGAGAGAGAGAGGGGGGGGGGGGGGGAGAGAAAAAATGACACCATCGACGGTCCGAAGAAAAAAATCTGCCTATTGATTTACTTTGTCCTTCCGGTTTCGGTTGCTTGAGGTGGCCCTGAAGATGGCTACGAGATCCATCATGTCTTGGTACTGTAGCTAGCTGTACATGCCGCGGAAATTTGTTCATAGTTTATGCTATGTAATTCGTTGTTTTGATGGGACTTTTCTGGAGAAAAAATACGAATAAAAAATCGGGGAAATGAACCGTTAGCAGGAAGAAAGGCAAGACAGAAAAAGCACAAAGATTAGGAAGAAAAACAGGTGATAAGAAAGGGGAACCAGATGACAGCCCTGCGATACCAGACAGGAGTGGGAGGAACAGCAGACATCCCTGGCCTCCCTTCGGGGGTTGAAGAAATGAAACAAAGCACAGCTGAGCTTGATGAAGTGGTGAGGTCCTGATGACGTGCATGACACATACGTCACAGGGACTATTAAAGTTCAGGAGTCAGAAAGCGAAGAGAGGGCAAGAGGCGGGACTAATGCTCTGATAAGGTCTAGAGCTAAGGTACAGAACGATAAAGGCGCTGGCCGTGCAGAGCGTCAGCGGGGAGAGAAACGCAGGGAAGATGTGTTTACCGAGGCAGAAAGCGCATGGAATATATATCTATATGAAAAGCGGGGAAGATAGACGGTGTTTGCTGAGGCAGAAAGCGACGAAGGAGGGGGAGATAAGTGGTATTTATTGTGCAAATAGCTGTGCATGTTTTCTCCCCTCCGTGCCAGACAGCAGTGAAAATGTGCGCACCCAGGCTGCCATCGCTTCCAGACGTGCACTGAAGGGAACGGGTTTCGTTTGCTTCTGGGTTTCTTCACCCTGAAGTGCTTTTTTTGATGTCTTTTTTTATTTTATTTGTTTTTGGTTTCACTCTCTAACGTCCCCTCTTTTTGTGCTGCGAGTCTGGCCTGGGTGTCTGCCGGCATGCCGTATCCAGGCTGATTGCTGGTAGAGCCTGTTGTGAAGACCGATAAGATCTTGAACGCCACTGAAAGAGAGAGAAGGGCGAGTGCGGGACTGTTGCACCCCCGTTTCCTTTTCTTCTACGGAGAAAGGAAGTGTGTGTGCGTGCGTGCGTGCGTGCGTGCGCGTGTGTGTATGTGGAGGGGGGCGGATGGTGCTTGCAGCAACGTGACCCCTGTATTTGCATGCCTTCGTCGCAAAGCTTGAAACATTTGACACTTCCCCCACCGGTACTGATGATCCGTTTATATCTCTTAAAGCGAGCTACAGGCGCTCGGACAGTCAGTTTATCCGTGAGGCGTAGAGTACAATTATGCATTGCCTCTGTGGGAGTCAGGTCGCTGGGTGAATCAGTGCAATCAAAAACAAAGTCCCAAACAGTTTAGAGACGGTTCACCTGGCGGATGTTTGAAGACGTTTATAATATTGAACCTCCGGCTCTGGGGGGGTAGGGGGGGGGGGGGGGGGGAGGATCTGTACCTATACCTGACCGGTCGTTGACCTGTAATTTTCTACACCGGAAGTGGTGGGCCCCGCCCTGGTTACGGCCCCGCCGTGACCATCGCTACCATCACTTCATAAACAGTCACTGTACCCACCTGCCCGCCCCGCCCGCCCGCCCCCGCCTCTCGGCATCACACACCTGTCTGCTGCGCTCTGGGCTTATGGGGAGTGGGGTGGGGGCAAAGGAGGAGGGCGGTGGACGGGGGCAGGTTTGTCGAGTTGAACAGAAGGCAGAACTGGTTGTGAAAGAATTAGCTTTTTGTTTTCCCACTGGCACTTTGTTTGCAGTTGCTGGTTCTAATGTGTGTCTTTACCTTGCAGCGGTGCTGTGTGAACGGTCGGTGATACGGTACAAAACCACTAATGTGTATTTTTTTCGTCGGCAGTGATTCATTGTTACTGCTGTCAGTAGGACTTGATTTCAGCTACTAGAGCGGATGGCTCAGAAAAGCAGTGGCTATTATTATTGACATGATGTTTGATGGATCGGAAGGAATGGCAGAGCCGGTAAATGAGGAGGTAACCGAAAACGCAACTGGCAAAATCAATAAACAAGGGAATGAAAGTAAAGGGAGTTAAACGGGCAAAGTGGTGAGCAAGCATAAGTAATCCAACCGATGAAATAAATGATCACGAAACAAGTGAAACACCAGAAGCGGTAGTCCTTATACAGCCAAAATGTGAAACACATACAGTACAACCGGACAAGCAGAACACGAGGACTAAGGAGCATGCTTCCATGCCGGACAAGTGGAGCACAAAGATGTACCACAACCGGGACAACTGGAGCACAACTAGTGTAAAACAAACGGCGCAAGTGGAACACCAGGAATATGCAGAAGACTGCCATACGGGACAAACGGAACACAGAGATGTACCACAACCGGGGAAAAGTGGAACACGAGCATGTACCAATACCAGGGCAAATGGAACACAAAGATGTACCACAACCGAGACAAGTGGAAGACGGAAGATGTACCACAGCCGGGAGAAGAGGAACACAAAGATCTACCACATCCAATGCAAATGGAACACGAAGGGAACGGTAACAAAAGGTTCATGGACGGGCATCTCCCCCCCCCCCCCCCCTCCCACCTCTGCCACCTTCCCTTCTGGGCTCGAAGCCAAGTCCGTCCACTGGGCATAATGAAGATGGCTAGACTGGTCCATTGGTTGAGACATCTTTTACAGTGCACACCTGGACTCATCCCCCCTCTCAACTCCCCTCTGTTACATATATACCTGTCTTTATTTTGTATGTAGCATCTGCCCTGATTCTAAATCTCCACTGAATATTGTCAACACGGCCGTATCGCCTCATTTCATCGTAAACGTATGCATACTGTCTGCTCCATACCTCGCGTCAGGTTTACCGAAGTAGATACAGGTGCATGGTAGGCCTGAATCGGTAGAAGCAGCGAGACTATAGTAAGAATTACAACCTCTGGCAAGAGCGTGTGGTCAGAAAGAGTATGAACTGTAGCTACTGTCTCTCTGGTGTGTTAATGTTCTGTTATCGCTTTTTGAGTGGATGTGCACATGCAGATTAGGAGGTGTGTGTGTGTGTGTGTGTGTGTGTGTGTGTGTGTGTGTGTGTGTGTGTGTGTGTGTGTGTGTGTTGTGTGACCTCAAACGATTGTATGGTTGTTTTCCTTTGTTTCTTGTAGTTTGCCACCCTGGCAGGGTCTGTGGCTTGTTTGCTTTGTGTATCAACGTTAAGACGACTACTTAGCATCACGTACCTTAAAAAAAAAGAAAAACCCAACAAACACCGAAACTGTGTAATAAATATTTGACGCATTGTTTTGCCTTCCACGCGCGTGAAGATGTTGCAGCTGTACCCCCGCGGGACGTGCTAAGATAGATGGCATCTTTCTGGCCCTGAAACTTTGGTCGGATATCAGACGCCACCTGGGATATAGGCCTACGACCTGTGCCTCCATCTATCCTTTCGTCTCCTTTTTTAAGTCTTCTTCTTCGTCTTTTTTTATATATTTTTTTTAGCCCTTTTAACCTTGCTGCTGCTGACACCAATCTTCTCACGGCGGGACAGGTTGCAAGGCGCGATAGGCAGTAGCGAAAAGGTCGAAACTCAATCGGGATGTTTTGACTGGAAGGATGAAATGGATGGGATGGAGCGGCATCTGCTTCGATGCAACTGAGATGTGACTTTTTCTTTCTTCTCTCACACTAGATCCAGAAGGTTTATTGAGCTTCCCGTCCTGTGCTTGATTATACTAAGTCTCAGCAGCACTGCTCACGGGAGTAACAAACGCTAATAGTTTGTTGGTGGAAGAGAAAATCACCCGTTTAAGCCGAACAGACTTTTCCTCCTTCTTTTCCGGAAACGTGACGTAACCCCTCTCTCGCTCTCTCTCGCTCTCGCTCTCTCCGCCCGCAGTAACGTGCATAGGATGTCAGCCACACAGACGTTTAACTTAAAACAGTGTTACTTTGTAAGGTGCTGCGGGACAGACAGCTATAGACCATGGTTGCCTGTGAACTTCTAACTGCTCTAAGTTGAGCCATCTCAGCCATCCTTTCTAGTCGGCGTTTGCGTGTTCGTGTGTGGGGGTGGGGGCGAAATGGGAGATCAAGGTTCTATTCTAGGCTGGAAGGTGGATGGCCAAGACACTACCCCCCCCCCCCCCCCCCCACAAACCATCTCGTTTTTGACCTGGCGACATTTAAGTTCAAATACAGGCCGGGTGACTTCACCCAGAGAATTGTGCTTCGCCAGCAAAGATGTGAGTCGCTCAGCCGCTCTGCACTGTGTCCGGTATCGTCACTTTGTGCTCATGCCCACCACTGTAATAAGAAAAGAAGAAAAAGTAGAAGAAAAACTATTCGTTACAAGCAAGTCATGCATTCTCTTCTCTGTCTTTCGTTGGCCAGCACGAATGCAGACATGCGTGCGAACAGAATGTGTCTGGTGCTCGGCACAATGTATACATACGTGGGGTTATTATCTGTGCGCAAAGGGCCAACAAACCGACTCGGGGGGGGGGGGGGGGGGGGGAATTCGCTCGCATAGATCTATAATTCCCCATTATATTAGGAACACTCGCAGCGCCGGAAAGCGTCTCCCTTTAACGTGGAGTAGAGCGCGTAAAGTGGCCGTGGCGATGCGCAGTCGGCGTAAACTGCTAATCATGCACACACGAAAACTCCGTGGCTTTGTGTGGCTCCTCGCGACGGAGCCGGGCGCAAAGATGCGGCCTTAGCAGCTAGCTAGCTCACGTGGAGAAGAAAACAAGCCAATGGCCGCCAAATTGTTTTCCAAGTAAGTTACTTTTGCCGGCCCCCGTTCAGCTTGACGCCGTAACGAGATTTTCCGGCCAGTGGAGCCGACTGTCTACCCAGCCATGAACTGGCCGCTTCGGGCTTCCCGTGAGAAGATTGGAGGGGCTGGGCGGCGAAAGTGGTTTTGGGCCATGTATGGGGGGCTTCTTCATAAAGTGTCCTCTCCGGCCTGTGCGTGGCTCGCTAATCACTGCCGCAGTGTTGACATCAGCAGCTCCAGGTGTTGAAGTCCGCGGTGGCGTATTCAAGTTCAATGTTGCTTTACGTCCACAGAGACCATAAAGACTATTAGGGACGGGAGCCCAGGACGGCCACCTCAGCTTTCACCAAAGGTTTTCCCCGACGGAGCGATAAACAGTCCTTGCTTTCACACAGCTCCTGAGCTCTGAAAGTAGTGTACTTCCCACAGCGATGTATGCTTCACCTCGGCGCAGAGCAGATTCAAATTTAAATTTGCCCTGGCATTTATTTGGGGCAGATCAGAATCACAGTCTGTCGTAGAGTATGTCGGAAATCCGTTTTGCCGCGGCATGCCTTTCCAAAACCGGATAGCTACTGCACAATCTTTTGTGTATGTAGGCAGATCAGAATCACAATCACAATATTCCCTATGGTATAAGTATCAGAACTGCAGTTTGTCCCGGCATGTATCTGGGACAGATCAGAACGGGCAGATCAGAATCACAACCACAATCTTCCTTAAGGTATATAATTATGTATAACTATCAGAATTGCAGTTTGCCCCGGCATGTATCTGGGACAGATCAGAACGGGCAGATCAGAATCACAACCACAATCTTCCTTATGGTATATAATTATGTATAACTATCAGAATTGCAGTTTGCCCCGGCATGTATCTGGGACAGAGCAGAATCACAATCACAGTTGTGATCACACGTCATTGTCATGCCAGCATTCTTCCAAGCACTGGACATAGCTCAACCAAAAAATGATAACTGCATCTCCGTTTTCGTTGTTTTTCACCGTTTAATTGTTGTTTAAGTACCGTTTTGTAGCTTGATAAAGGGGATTACCTCAAAAATTCGCATGTTGTGTTTTGTCCTAAGAAATAGCGTTATTTTGAACCTTTTATGTGTATGGATCGCGTCACACTTAGTTACAAATGTGTTTACGCATGTATATGTGATGTCCGGCATTCTTCAGTCCTAGTTCTTTTAGAAAAGTTTCAAGAAAACTGAAAATGTTGAACACAATGGGGTGCTACTGTCGGGTTTATTTACTCTAGATCACTGTAAGATAGGTGATAGTTTTCTTACTTTTCCCATAGGGCTTACCGCTGCTGCTTGTAAAGTCATCGACGCAGTCAAGTTAACTGTCGGCTACTGACGAAGTTTCAGTGTTTTGCCGCGCCTCCAACGGGGATCCATCTTTCTTGCTTAAGTTGGGAGAGACGAGTGTTGTTTTATCATCTTTGGGGATTGAATGTCAGCATCCAGGGTTTGTTCAGATATCAATCGAGAGCTGGTGCGTAGACTACGCTGCCATTACGGACCTGAGCTTGTGGAAGCGAGTCTCACTATTGCCTGTCAGCAGAGATTTCCCCTACGAGTCTTTAGCTGTCAGTCTTCCGCGCATTAGTTTGCGGTGTCACAGGTCCGTATTATGCACGTGTACATGTTTTTCCCGCTGCACGGAAAGCGTAAATACGCCGCCCCTTTCACTGATGTTTCGTGATGTGTGTTGATCTTGGAGTCCTTGAAAAGTAAAAGTTCCTGATGAGCATTCACCGGCATGTCGGCATCGGTGGAAAACGTCTTGGTAGTCGATGATGTTCTTGCGTGGGAGTTTGCAACCTGGGTCTGTGTGCATGTGGTGTGTGCATACTAGAGGGAATACTGAGAAGCAAAACAAGACTATGTTGTGTGCTGATTCTGGCACCCACTCGGCGTGTGTGTGTGTGAGAGTGGAAGGTATGTGTGTGTGTGTGTGTGTGTGTGTGTGTGTGGAATGTGTAGAATGAGGGAGAGGGAGAAAGAGAGGGAGGGGTCTTTTGCCAGGTTCGTATTAACTTTCTAACCAAGCCGCGCTTTCCGGCGTCCTTCCTCCAGGAAGGATGTTGTAAGCCGATGCCTGGAATTTGTCTCAAGCTCTGTCTTGTAGCTCAGAAAACAGTGACACTGAACGGGGAATGTTCTCTCTACGCTGAACCCCGTTTGTTTTATTTTTGTCTGGCACATGGAGGCTAACTTTCCACTCCTTAGGTGTATGTGTTAAACCCGCACAAAGGAGGCACGAGAACGACTTCCCATAATATTTGTTTGCTATCCGGAAAAGAGAGGTTAGTAGTATTAGTAGCGTAGGCTATCTGTAGGTCATCACTTCGGAGGAGGAGGAGGGGAGAGAGAGAGAGAGAGAGAGAGAGAGAGAGAGAGGAGAGAGAGAGAGAGAGAGAGAGAGGTAGATCTGGCAACAGTACATGCCTTGTTAGTTATCACACCCCGGATGTTTTACATCTGAACATCTTGGCATTACTGCCTCGGGCCTGGAACTAGACACCAGTTAATCTATTCTCAGAGACTTCAGTGTCGGGCCTATCGGTAAGCGGATGCATACATCGTGATATATGATGAAGGCGTCTCAATTGCCTGCTTCATTTCTAATTGCTGTATCTACGTTTCCCAGCCCAGCCCAGAGCTTGGAATCGGGAACTGATACTGTACGTATCACCGACCTTCTGTCATCTCTTTGTTTCGTCAGTCGCACTTTCCAAGTTCCTGTACAATCGTTCGAACTGGTTCACGAGGTCGGTCGGTCGTTGGTCGGGTTTTCAGTTGGTCCCACTTGTCGGTCAAAGGGCTGTTTTTCCACTTTGTGACATTTTCATGCAGTCTGTTTGTAATGCTTCCTAACTCGCCCTAAGCGAAACCAAAACCAAGAAAGGAACCAAGAGAAGACATACGTGCGTGCCAGCACTGATTGGTGCGCTGTACACAATCACGCACGCGCACACCCACATACATGCACGCGCAGATTCTGCACACCTACTGTCCCTGTAGTCTCTGCGTGGATTTGTTAGCGTTTTGTACATTGAATTGTGCCTTTTTGTCTAGTACCCCACCACCCCCACCTTCAGTCACCATATTTGTTTTCACACACACACACACACACACAAAGAGAGAATGAATGGACGAATGAATAAACTTTAATTTACGAGGGTAGTGGAGAAGACTCGAGGTCTTTTTACATCCAGCCCTCGCCCATGTGGGAAACTACTATTAACTAAGGATACAATGAGCTACAGTATGTTGAGTACATGTACATTCATACAAACCATGTTGAATACAAACATGAGAGAGAGAGAGAGAGAGAGAGAGAGAGAGAGATCCTCTCGAAGTTTTTTTCTTTTTTTTTGCAGAAAATTGAATTGCATCCACTTTTCCGATTTCATGCTGAGAACTGAATGACAGCCATGTTCTCATAATATTTAAAAAAAACAAAACAAAAAAAAAAACTTGGAAAAGGTTAGACTGGAACTTCATCTTATTTGAAGGAGACACACTTTGAAGTTACTGTAAGTTACTTCACAGCATGGAGCCAGAACCGCAAAAAGCAGGTGTCTGCAGTTTTTGTGTAAAAGTTGTTTCAGTTATTCTTATATTGCTGTCCATGCTACTGGCACCTATTTTTGACCATAGTGGATGTGGTTGTTCCAGGCGATGCTGGCTATGACCGTGTGCGGCCCCTGTCCTACTCAGATGCAGACCTCATCATCATCTGCTTCAGCATCAACAATCCAGAGTCCATGGAGAACGTTGTGTCTAAGGTGAGAGCAGTGCCCCAATGTGTGATAGTCATGTCATTGCTTCGCAATGTCTTGTCCACCAAAGCCAGTGTTTGAATTTTACTCTCTCTTTCTCTCCCTGCCTGCCTCAGTGTGTGTGTGTGTGTGTGTGTGTGTGTGTGTGTGTGTGTGTGTGTGTGTGCCAGTGCGTGTGTGTGTGTGCATATATATATATATATATATATATATATATATGTGTGTGTGTGTGTGTGTGTGTGTGTGTGTGTGTGTGCATGTGCGTGTGTGTATGTGTGTGTGTATGTGTGTGTGTGTGTGTGCACGCCTTGGCATGTATGCTTTGTCACGAGATACCATTTTATTGTGTTGGTTAATTGTTACATTACAGAGAAGTCACTTTCTGGTGTGGCTGTTGTTGTTGCATGTTTTGCTGAACTGAATTTCCTTTTTAAGGATTAATAAAGTATTATTGCATTGTATTGTATTGCTGTGTGGTTCTCACTGTGGGTGGTTAGCAGTCATTAATTTAGTAAGTGTCTTTTTTGTTTTAGGCATAGCTGCCATGCATTAAAAAAAAAAAAAAAAAAAAAAAATTCACAATAATTATGTGTGTGGTCTGTCACATTACAGAGATATAATTTCATGGTGTGGTTCTAGCTCTGAATTTTATGTATAGCAAAACGCTGTTCAGGGTTGTGTAAGTCGCACCAAAGAACACCCCAAGCAATGACTACTGGCCAGTTGGCCTTATGCAGACATTAGTGCGTGCAGGCCGGAAGCTGGTGTGGGCTTGGGGCAGGTGTGACTGTCTACAGAACTGTTTTGATTCATGGTGCGGCTGCATGTGTGTGTTCCAGTGGCACCCGGAGGTCCGTGAGCACTGCCCCACCCAGCCCATCATGCTGGTCGGCTGCAAAGCAGATCTGAGATCGGAGGCCAAGAATCTCCCCCCAGGGACACCCCGCCCCACCCTCGTCTCATATGATCAGGTGAGAACTGTCAGGAATGTTGCCTTGCATGTTCAAGCCCTGCTGGGCTCCTGTCCAAATATGCAGTGCTAGGAACTCGATGGTGAATTTGTTCATCCCCCGGGAACGTTCATACCCATGTGAATACACATGCAAGACGATCACATATACACGTTTAAGGTTTTGTAGTCCATGTCAGAGTTTGGTGGATTATGGAAAACAAGATAATCCAGCTCACAGTGTTGGAGTTTAATACTATACAGAAGAAGAAGAAGAAGAAGAAGAAGAAGAAGAACCATTTCACAGAGTTCTTGTGTTCAGGTTGGGTGCATTTGGCTTTGTATATAATAAGTTAGAATTTTTATCTTCAGAACTATACATGTATACAATCTCCCAAAGAAACTATATATATATGTGTAACATAGCCACTCTAAATGAAGAGGAAGATGTTTGTTCCTCACTGCTATGGTTGGTAAATATTGGGCCAGGCCCCAAGGGTAGTCACTAACAAAAGGGAACACTTAATGATTATGTAAACAGTGATCAACCCTTTCACTGCCTGGGCCTGTAACATTGCTGGGCTGAAAGATGCACTGACGCATCTGAGAACAACATCTTTTCCAGTCATGTTACTTGTAACACATCTACTTTCAGTGCTGTGCATTTTGATAGAAATCCTTTCACATGCCAGTGCAAAACAGAAGACAAAAGGGCTCAAGGGTTTCAACTTTCATTCTTTTACTGGTCATTTTCAAGTGACATTGTGGCAGTGAATTAGGGGTTAATGTTAACTTCAGTGTGTTCATGACAGGAACAGGGAAGAGAAGCAACACAGAGCTAAGAGACTGTGGCTCTGTCTTTGTTTCTGTGTGTCCTGTTTTGACCCAGTGCTATTGACAGGAAATTATCATCCAAAACCTAACTCTGCCTGTCTGTCTGTTGCTCTCTCATTCTCTCTCTCTTTCTCTCTCTCTACTACGCTCATAAAATAAAATTTATTCATTCATTCTCTGCTGGGTTGTTAAAGGGGCAACAGAGACAAAGTTGCCCTCCCTCTCACTCTACTTCCCCTCCCGCCCCCTTCTTCTGAAAGGCTTTTAGGCTGACTAGACATGCATATGCACTCTTGCACAATACAAACACTTGAGGAGTTTACAGGCATTTAACAGCAAAGTAAATAATGGAAGCTAGACATTGACAAGTGCAGTGAACCTGTCCAGACAGCTAGGCAGGGAAGGGAGTGTCCCTGGTTACCTCCACCGGTGACTGTTCATAACAGCTGTAGCCAGCAACAAATGGGCAGTCACGTCCCAGTGAAAGGCCATAAATATGAAAACAAGCACAGCAGGAACATATAAAATCGTCACATTGTAAATGGCCGTTTAAAGGGTGTTTTTGTATTGTCTGGCACTTTGACCTACTTCTGTCTGTCACTCTGTCCTTATTACCTTTTAAATGTCTTCTCCAACCTGTTGAGGAGCTGTTGAGAGCTAAAAACACACTGCACTGTGTTTTAGAGTGGGCTGTGTTGCTTTGGTTTGCAAAGCCATTGTTCAGTGTACAAACACTGATGCTAGAGATTCTTTAGCACAGTTGTTGCACACACAGGGACGGTTTATGATGAAATGGCACAGTGTAAAACATTAATGCTGTTGCTTCAAATTCAGCAACTGTGTCAAGTCGTTATGCAATGCACCCCCACACCCACACACACCCCTTGGCACACTGAGAGGTACTGTAAAACCCATGCTGAAAGACTACTCATGAAGCACCACCCCTTTATAAAGACCATTGATTGTTAAACTTCCTCTCCAGTATTGCTGTGTAACTAATTTAACTTCATAACCAAGTCCACTGCTTTTCAATATGATTTAGTTTGTTTTCAGAGTGAATGCAGAATATAAAATACATCGGGGGGACGTACACTGAACCTTGAGGTTTACAAACTGTCATACTTGATGATGTTACAAGTATAGTGTGCTCTTCACCCAACTGTGTGCATAATTATTAACTGATGTGCTGCATGTCATTGACCGCAGTCATTATAACCGTATTTCTTATGCTCTGCAGGGCCTGAAGACAGCCAAGCACATTGGTGCTCTCGTCTACTCTGAGACCTCCTCCAAAACATCCCAGCGCAGCGTCAATGATGTCATGGAGGTGGCAGCACTGTCATCAGCAGGCACGACAGGCACGGGAGCCAGCGCCAGTGCTGGAAGCACACCCAGTGGTGATGCTCCTACTGGTGGCTTTGGGCGCCAGAGGTCATTCATCAGACGGAAGCGTTTCAGTGGGCTGAATGAAGCCAAGGCTCAGCTGCGTAAGGAGGCAGCCAAGAGTTGTGCTATCATGTGACTTTGCATCCACCAACCTATGGCCATGTTCTTCCACTGTGTGTTTTAGATCCATCAGTTGATGGCTTCATTAAAAAAAATATAAATTTTTTTTTGTTTCTAGGCCACCAAGGACCCTTTTTGCATAGGCATAAAGCCTGTTTTCGCACTTTGGAATGCATTTGTGTGTGGACAGACAGATTGATTGAAACTGGACCTGGCTGACAGTTTTCTGTCTTTGCCAGCATCAGCTGGTATTGTGTGTTTGAAAGAGTTTTTTTATTGTTGGATCAGCAAGTGATCTAATGAGACTGATTCACCAATGTTTGATGAGGGGAAATAGTCACATCTGCTGATTTAAAAAAAAGAAAAAGGACTTAGTGTGTCTTAGTATATCCTATGTTAATTTCATTGAAGATGTGAGCTGTCTAAAAAATGTAAATCCATATGACGCAAAATGGAATTAGTTTGAGGAATTACCTCGAACATGTCAACTACACAATCTCATTCAAAAATGGATGACTGATCTCATACTGTGTGTAAATTAGCACTGTAGTTTGTCTGCAGCGTCTGTGTACAGCCTAATGACGACTTTTGTTCCTGTTTGACTCCCCATGTGTGCACTTGTGCAAAAAGCATACACTGAAAATGGTTTGAGCACAAGGCACTCACTCTCTTTCCTTACTCACTTGTCTGTGTGTCAATCAAGCTGATGCTTCCACTGTGTGCATGTCAACGTAAGCTTGTGCAAGTACATGTAGATTTTATTAGCTTGAAGTTGCTACAGTACAGGTAGAGAGCAAGAGGGTGTTTCTTTATGGAGATAGGGTGTTGCCAATTCTGAGATTTTCTTGTATGAAAGACAGACCCCTCTGTGCCAGATGTCTCTACCAAAAGGCGTGTGCAGTTCTGAGCAGACATCGTCATGAGTAATAGTCAGCAGAACATGGGACACTCACAGCTGTGTCAGAGGGTCCAGTCTTTTTGATTGTGGTACGCACTTCAAGGTGTTTTCTTTGTGTTGTACATAACAATGTTAATTATTGGTGTACAAACTAGTCAGACTCAAGTGCGTGTATTCCCATTTGTTGACGGAAGACATCATCTGGTGCTGTGGTGATGTAAAGTCCATGCCAGTTTTAGTGCAATGTTTTCATCGATCCAAGACTCCCACCCTGCCCATGAATCAAAGCAGTGGTGTTGACCTTACAACCCCATAACTTACACCTGTATCCAAACATTCATTCATTCATTGTGCATGTAAAATCCACAACATGAATCAGATGACTGTTCAAGACAGGAGATAGCATGAGCTAGTGTGTGCTGACCATTTCACATCGACATAACCCAAATCTATAACAGACCACAACATCAATTTAAATAAATTCACCTGTTCATGTCAATTCAGACAATGTGAACTGAAGTACAGGGACCCATTAAGTCCAGGATAAAAGACATGAACTGAAATGCATTGGCCTTGTCAGATTGAGCTTGAACTGGACAAGATGGAAGGCAGCATAACTGTATTGCTTGACCATTTCTGGTCATGACAGTCCCAAGACAGAAGACAACAAGAGCTGGATGAGACAGCCCATAGTCTACTAAAGACAGTATAAACTAGATTGTATTTACTTTTTGAAATCAATAGATCAGACTAAAGACAGTATAAACTAGATCGTATTTACTTTTTGAAATCAGTAGATCAGACATGATGGTCACACAGCCCTCTCCTTGTGGTTTCAAGATCGTGTCAAGGCCTATACATGTCTCTTGCAGTGCTCCTGCAAAGTATTACCCCCACCCCCACACAGGCCATTTAATATTTGGCCCTACTGTCATCTTTACACAAGGATACAGCCTTTCATTGAAATGATCACAATGTCATTTTTAGCTGAGAGACTAGATCTGTGATACGCTTGTCTCCATGTTGCTGCATGCATGTAAAGGTCTGTTTTACTCCCTTTCTTCTTCAAATTTAGGTAGATAAAACTCTATGTTTGGTATCTGATTCTTTTCTATGCCTGCTGCACGTAGTATTATGCTGTGCCGGGTTTGTGGCCCCACCCCAATGTCATTTTATTTTCCCTGAGGACATACTGCAGCTGTCTGATCATCAGTGCTCTGCATCTTTGCAGGATCAAAGACACAGTCTCAACAGACACATCCTGTTTACCAAAGAAGGGTATAAATTGAAAGGTATACCATTTGCTTAGGCAACACTGCTGCATTCTCCAAGTTTGGTTTTGACTTTTAAATGTTTTTTTCACCCAATGTAAAGTTGGACTTAATGTTTTTAATGTGGTAAGTTATACCGATGGTCTGAGGATGTGGCCAGTTAATTAAAAATTAAACACATATTTTAATAGTTTTGATGAAGAGGATGATAGCAGACCTTTTTCTTTCCCCTTTTCACCGTTTCATGATTTGCTCAAAGCTGGGGTGATTTATGGCTTTCGCTTACAGTTACAGTGTCATGTTTTTATACCTGAATAATATTATCACTGTGTGTACTGTAAGGAAGAAAAGCTAAGCAGCGGCCCTTTGTGCTTGTCATCCCTTGATTTTGAAAATAAAACGTGGACTTCACTGATTACAACTGTGTATGTTTTAACCACAGAGAAAGAGTGGGAACTGGCAGACTGAACAGTCAGACCCCAAAACATCAGGTGTGTGTGTGTGTGTGTGTGTGTGTGTGTGTGTGTGTGTGTGTGTATGTGTGTGTGCATGTGTGTATGTGTGTGCTGATGCATGTATGTAATGCTCACACATCTTTACATTTTTTGTGTAATTCAACACCAACCATTCAAAACAAGCAAAAACTCAACATGCAGCCTCCATTCATATTTGTATTTCTCACTTCTACATCATGCTCTTAGTATATATAATAATTCCATTTTATCAAAACATCAGCACTGAACAAACAGCCTGACTGACATCAGCAACTTTCACTGTGTGAAGACAAAGGCAAAGTGCCAGTTCTGAAACAAAGCTCTGATATGTTTGCTGAAGTTGAAAGGACAAGTGAGAGATGTGACACACTAGTCTATGAACAACCACCATACAGGTACTGCAGTGCTAAACTGAAACCTACCCTTCAAACAAATCTCTGCAATAGGTTACAGAAGGGATACATTTTTGCAGGCTCCCTGTTCAGGTGCTGAATGTGTGAGCACATTTTCTTGATATCCTATCCAGTGATGCTTATATTGTTCAAATTTTGCTCCTGCTGGCATGCCTAACACTGATTACACACTCGCATCTTTTATACGAGTCAGAAATCATTAAGACATAAAATCTGGTCTTAAGCCAAACATGGTTTATGGCTAGCACAGTCACTTGTGGCAGGTCAGTGAGATGTTGTCATATATAAAACTGGCAACTTCAAGATGTCCACCTAAGAAAAAAAAGGTGATGGGGATGCAGCATGTATGCAGAAGAGATAAAAATTGAAACTTTGGACTAAGTAGTTCGTTTTAAAATCCTCTTACAAGTAATTTCATGACTTTTTCTTTGTTTGGAGTGGCCTGGTCTTGAAAGCAGCTGTTGACAACAAACACAAAAACTTCCGGCCTTGAAAGAGCTGCTGCCACTGCCATAACCCCTTCACAGCCATGATGCCATTTGAAAATGGCAAAGACAATTGTGAAATTTAAAACCGTTGCACTGTTTTGTCTTCTTTTTCACAATAGCATGTGAAATGATTTTCATCAATACACATAGCATTGAAAGTAAATGTTAGAGGACTGGAAACATGCCGTTTGCAGGCGCGTCTGCACATCTTTCAGCCCAGAAATTTTACAGGCTGGGGCAGAGAAGGGGTTGAACAGCTATCACCAAAGTAAACATGGTGCTTAACATCCACAGAAACCACAAGGCTTATTAGGGACAGCTGTTATCACCAAAGCAATGACGGCCTTAAAATAGCTGTCATCAAACTACTGAAGTAACACTGACATAATAATGTAGCATAATGCAGACATGAGTATTAAGCAAAGTCAGGGTGAGAACAAACTCGGTTCACAAATAAATAAATGGTGGCCACAAGGCTGCTGTGATTCAACAGAGGTCAGCATGTTCACTTTGACACATATACACGTCATAATTGAATGAACACATTCAACATGAATCTTTTTCATAGAATGTGCACAAACATGTCAGTTTGATGATTATTACACACACACACACACACACAAAAACTGTGTGAGATGCACACAGATTTGGTCTTGGAGTATAACATCCCATCAACCGCACAGGGTCACCTCAGGACATATTCACCCATGTACACAGAGAGAGAGACACACACTCACATTCATGCACAGAGAAGGACACACACACACGCATGTACACAGAGAGACATGTATACACACACACACACATGCACACACACACATTCAAATTTACCTGCAAACTTCTTACTTGTTCCAAAAAAGTTGGTGTTAATTTTCATATTATTTTTAATCACAACCTTTCAATATTTCTGACGATCCAATGTGCAAGTTATTATTTGAGGGTTAAAAATATTCTCGATTATATGCAATGCTGGTTGAATCAACACCACATACACATTGAGGCAAAATGTATAGTCCTTGCAATACCTTTGAGAATAGGTCTTTTGCTGCTAAAATGTATTACAATTAACACTGATAGTTTATTCAGTCTCACCCAAATCATCAACAATGGTGTTCTGAAAATTACAAGTGCATTTGTTCCAAGACCTGGATTCATGAAGACAAGAGAGAGGGAGAGAGAGAGAGAGAGAGAGAGGGAGAGAGGGAGAGAGAGAGAGAGAGAGAGAGAGAGAGAGAGAGAGAGAGAGAGAGCTAATAATGTGGAAAAAACACACAGGGGCATCATCTGTATCACAGATTGTCTTTGTGAAAACCTGCTGTCTTGACTGCTACATACAGACGTGTACATGTATGCATGTGTGTTTAAGTGTGTGCATCACTGTGGGTGCATGCATGTGTGTGTCCATGTGCACATTTGAAATGAACATGAAGCTGGAGAAAGAAGGGTGTGTGTGCATCACACAGTACACACGTGATTGCTGGGTATGTGAGGGAGAAATGAAGCGAAAGGAAAAGAGACAGAGACGAGGGAGAAGAAGAGACACAGAAGGAAAGAGGTTCACAGATCCAGTCACCGTATTGTGCCTAACAGCAGAAATGTCACAGATCACCCGCCACCCTCCCTGTCCCGCCTCAGTCTGTGCCCACACCACCCTGTCCTTCATTCCCCGGCTGACCAGAACCTTCTGTAGATGCTTGGGACGGGTCGCTGGCCTTGCGAGGGGCTGGCCGCCTGTAACTGCACACAAATCAGCACGGGCCACTCTCAGTCACAGCAGAGGACAGAGCTCAAGAAGACATGAGAATTAAGTTCCGTGCCTCAGCCCCTGCAACCCCCCTCCCCCCATTTCAAACAAATTAGTGTGTGCTCTTCTTCCCAGAAGTTGGAGTATAGCTGCTTGAATGGTGAGGGACACTTCATGTATGTGGGCATGTCATCTTTTAAGGCCAAACTGAAAACTGTCTTCTTCTCACAGTATTTCCATCACTAATATCAGTACCCAGTTTCTGCTACAGTCACGTGTGTGTGTGTGTGTGTGTGTGTGTGTGTGTGTGTGTTTATAGTGCACTTTTTTGTTTTGTTTTACTTTATGTAAATTGTTTTGGTAGGACTATGCTCTACATGTGTATGGAATATCATATTTAGGTTAATATGTATTATGTGAGCGCTCAGCGCTCAGAGCACATGATAAATGTACAGTATTATTATTAACACAGAACACCTGCACACACAAAATCTCACCCTGCCTGCTGAGTCGGGAGGACAAATGAAGAACAGTGATAAAAGGAAGACAGACAGAGGACCCCAAAAGGCTGGCAAGCATGCATAATGGGTTGCCTGCTCTGCTAATATTCACATCATCATTCGTTTGTTTCTGTCTATACTGAAACATGCTTTTTCCCCCCAATGTAAATAAATGTTTGTGTTTGTAGAATACTTTATGATTCAATGTAAGCAATTCGTTTCCTTTTACTACTGTTGCTATCAGTACTGACCTTTATACATACAGTGTATTCTTTGGGTCTTGTCGCCCAAAGGGGATAACCAGCCATGGTGCTTAATAAACACAATGGAAGTCAAAACGAGCACCTCAACAACAGACAGCATTCAACTTGAAGGAGTATAACCTTTCACATATCACTTCAGGCTGCCAGGTTACTTGCAAATCTAACTCACCTGGCCAACAGTTAGTGATGGTGTAACGTGATTCATTTTACCACTGAATATTACACCTTTGTTTCATGCTTCCACATTTACAAGAGTTTGCTACACTATTGTGGTTATGAGTAATGAAGTTTGGCTACTTTTACAACTGACCTTTTGCAGTTGCTAAGTTTTGTTCATCACAAAACTACAGAACTGACCCATGCTAAACGCAATACCCAGATACTTGTCCTGTTGACTTACTATTCCCATTTGCGGTGGTCCAGCTTGGACAAGTCCTCCACATCAGCAATATCCTGCAGGTACTCGGACAGCTTCAGCAGCTCCATGTCTGTTGCTCGGCGTATGTGAGCATCCCGGAATGCTCGAATCTGTCACATATGGATGCAAATTATAGCAGCACAAACATGCTTCTGCACATTTGGGCAGTAATTTTGACTTGTATAAAGTAACAGGCACTGGCAGCAGGTTTCAAAACTGCTGGTCCTCTGACAGTTCCATCCCAAGATGAGGCACATAGAAAAGCAGCGTTATTATATGGAGCTTTACGACCCCTTTGCTGCATAATACAAAAATGATGAAGCAGGGTGGAAAGAAAGAACGCGTGTGGAATGGTTGTAGGAACACCTCTTTGTGCCATGGTACATGCTTTTGTGTGTGTGTGTGTGTGTGTGGTGGTGTGTGTGTGTGTGTGTGTGTGTGTGTGTGATGTGTGTATGTGTGTGGTACATTGTTTGAGATGGGAGTGTGAATGGAGGGTGTGCGCGCATGCATGTGTGTGTGCATGTGCATAAGCACACAATCTTCATTAAAGTGTTTAATGTTGCTTTTCAGTCTTAATCCTTTGTATGTGCTTGTCACAATGTCAGACAGGTTAAAGCAGAGAGAACAACATCAGCACTTACCCGCAGTCCATTGTTTGGGTTCATGATGAAGTTCCTGCGAATGTCGTCAAACATGATTGTGTTTTTCTCGTTCCACTGAGGGAACTTGCCCCATATTACACCAAGTGGTTTCACCTGAAACATTTCCCAATGCTTTTCTATTCCAAACATAGCATAAACAAATCATTTAAACAACAACAACCAAACAAAATAAAAATAACAACAACAACAAAGACTGAAACATTTTCCAACTAGCTGCCACTGTGCAGTTTGATTGGACTGGAGTCAACAGATCCCCTACCCCAGCACATACACATGTATACACAAAACATCAACAAAACAAAAACAGTTCACACTCACAGGCAATTTAATATCCAGAAAATGTAACTTTGTGCATTGCCACAAACATGCCAGGCACTTGTGAATTATAATGGTTAACAAGGGCAGACATTACACACACACACACACACCACAAGCAAAAACAAATGAATCTATTTTTTTTTAAATGGTCTGGCCAGCTAAAAACAATCAAGAAAATACCAGTTAATGCCAGAATTTCCAGTACAGCAGCAACCTGAAAAACATAATCAAATCAATCTGGACGGTGCAAAACCATGCAAGGGAAATAACCCATGAAGCTACAACAACTAAACAAGATGCAATGAAGTTAGCTCTCTTGGAGAGGTCAAAGCCTTTACTGACCATTTGAACCCTACTAGTCTACCTTATTGTTGCCCGACAGGTTCTTCGGTCGACAAACTACAGTTGTCACATAACCCTTTCCTCCAACAGACAGCTAGCCCATATTTACCTCCACCACCCCATACTTGGGGGTATGTACAGAAATCATAGCATCAGCGTCCAGGTAGAAGCAGATCTTGTAGTCTGGGTTGGAGGATACCCCCAGCATCTTCAGCTTGGCCTCGATCCACTTCATACTTGTTGCAGCTGAAATGACAAAAGCCACATGCCATCTTGTATGCTATAACCAATCATGCATTCATGCCATTAACACAAATATGGTCATTATCCAACCTGATAAGCTGCATGGCATCAATTCTGGATTTATTTTCATAATAAAGCACACAGACCAACAAGCCAAAAAGTCAACAGAAGGAATTCAGGTGTTACTGCTTCTCATTGGGTGGATACATAATTTCCAGCAGACTGAATGATTTTCAGAAATGAGAATGTAAACATAGACTGGATGGTTTATTTGCTTGCATTTTACTAAGACCCTTTTATGAAGAAGCTGGGGCGGTGGTGAGAGTGGATGATAAAAATGGCAACAAAGATTAAAGCTCAGTCAGTCCAGACTGGATTTGAAAGAGCATACTTTAAATTCTCTGTAAAATCAGGCTTACAAGTTACAGGACAAATAGTGACAAGACAAAAAGTGAACACTATTTTCTGATATCAATCCCTACACCGAGGAGCCCGAAAGCATGGCATTTGTCTTCATGCTGTTTCTCTAGTGACTAAAACATCTTGAAAAGATGCATAAAACCAAAAGCTTGGAGTTTATTTTTCTCAAGGACAGGAACTTGATTGCACAAATTTATTGCACCTGTTTTTTCTGAGCAAACTCACACACAAGGGAGTTAATTATTGCTCAAAAGATGTCACACGCCAAACACAAACAATATTTTTTACCTGTTCTTGCTAATGCTTGTTTGAACAAAGCAAAAGAACCTGAAAGACTTGTTAAACAAAAACCCAAGAAATACATTTGTTTGGATTTATGTTTATGCATGCACTCACCTGAATAAAGCAAATGAATCTGGAAGATCTATTTCTAAGATTCTTGCTTGCAGCCACTTGAAATAGGCATGTGACTCTCAAAGAAGTTTGCTGAGGGTCAGTTTTACCCCCATCCCCCAAGTTCAATGAGACAGAAGCAATACAAATAAAATGTAAAAATCAGTTAAAAAGGACCTAACACCTGAGCTGACTCTCAAACTACTTCACCTAAACTATTAGTATTACTTACACATTTGTGAGGTACAGAAACATTTCCACCCATACCCTTGTAAATGTAACACCAGATGCATGCTCATCAGAAAACTAATGAAACCTTCTGTGGGAAAGCACTGCGAGTGAAAATTGCAAGTAGAATTATTTCAGAGTGGATCACTCACACCATATAGCAATATCATAATCCACATAAGCCGTCAACAAGAACTCATGGAGGTAAGGCCGCATCAGCTCATTTGGGGTCTCTGCTGTTGATCTGTGGTCTAGAAAACAAAAAATATAAATAAATACAATGTATGATCTATCTATATATATTCACAACTTTCCACTCACAAAAACCTTTCTGCTCAAATGGTCTGATTTGAAACAGTCCATTGACTATTAATATTACACCAAATATGAGCCTTATATCCAGTTGTGCTGTTCTGCCTCTATGTCATATGAACATTCCTTCCTAAGCAGAAGCTTGTGGTCGAAGAACTGCACTGGAAGGACTTTGTTTAGTTTTTCTCTGTAGTTGCAGCTGTGGACTGCACAGTTGGCTCAGTGACTCCTCATATGTCTAAATCTATACTGAATACTTTTCCCCATTTTTGTCAAACTGGAAATGGCAGATACTGTCTGATTTTAGTGACAGTTATGGCAGCCTCCTGTTATTGGCAAAAGAGCTGCTTGGAAAGGTGTAAAGAGGAATGGCACTGATGGAAGGGGGACAAAGTGCCTGTTTGGCCAACAGAAGTTCTGTCAGTGAGCTTTAATTTGATACATTTCATTGTCAGCTTCAAGCTCAAGACTGTACATTGCATCAAATTGATTTCCTTTTGAAGGAAGTTTAATAAGGGAATGGCAGAATGGCCATTTTATTATTTAATTTAAAAAAACAGGGTGAAACTAACAGATTCTCACTTGTTGAAGCAAATGCAGTCAGCTTTCAAAATCTGAAATTATGAAGTCATTCTGAGGTGAAAAACAATCTGCTTAATTAGTTAATATAAACATTATAAATACCATAAAAACAAACAATAGGTCAAAAACAAAGCTTATTTTAATCACATATATAATACAAAACATGCACAATTTTTCAGGATTATCCCCATTTTCAAATGATACACTTGTAACCAAACAATGAGAGGAATGAAATTCAACCTACTTATAATCTTATATTTCACATGGTGAAGGAGTTGGGGATTTTTTCTCCTAAAAGATTTTTTTCCTTCTCCCTCTCTCTCCAAGAGCTTCTCAGTTACACTTACAGTACCCATGAAAGCATTTACTATTCAGGTTGTGCTATGGTACAGAAACACTGAGCTACAGGAAATTTGTGAAACACTTTGACTAATTTTTTTAATTCAGTTCAAATGCATTTGACTAAAGAGATTTCTCCCGAGCGTCTCTGCATTATCCAAGAAACTGATTCACTCTAGGTCATTCACACAGGCCGCAGAACCCCGAATAACTGACCCAGTGGCAGTGTACACATCCCCCCCCCCTCCCACACACACACACACACCTACCAAACAGTGTGTAATCAATGTCCAGCACAAGAAGTTTCTTGTTGTCTCGAAATGGATGGAACTGGGTCACCTTGTAGTCCTTCACTCGTTTCTTAACTTTGGCCAGGTATTCTTCCCTGAAACCATAGCAACAAATGTTTTACTTTGATGACTACTAGTGGTCCCACCCCCTCCCCCCAAGCTACAGCAACAACAGTCAACTACATCACTGTACTGTCTACAGTGTCAGCACCTTCCAAAGCACACAGCATATAATATACATATTATATATAATGCACACTTTTTTTTTATGAATAAAAAAATTAAAACCACTGAAATAACTTGAGCTATGATGTATCTACTGTAGTCTGACCTTTCAAAGAGAAACCACTGAATGGGCCCATGGCCATGGTAAAGAAACCTTAATTCTGCGCTCTCCTATAATCTACTGATGGATCAGATTTTTAAATTTAAGTAAAAATTTGAATTCTTTGACTCAACGAGGATGCAAAAAAAGCACTCCAAGGATCCCTGACCAAGAATTTAATGTAGTATCATAATTAACAATATACACCTTCTACAATTTACAAACTCTATCAGCCAATGTAAAGAGGAATAAAAAAGCCAACAAAGAATAATCACATTGTGTAACTGTGAGCAAGCACCAGTATCACTTTTTCACATGTGGGATTTTCTCATAACTTGTGACAATAAACTGACTATACAATTACCTAGACTGCAAGTAGATCACACACACACATATATATATATATATATATATATATATATATATATATTATGTTATTGTAGAAGATTCCATAGTCCATATCATAGTGGATTATGGAAACAACAAAATAACCCAGCTTGCACTAAGTCAGTAAGTGTCTTCAAAATGTTGAAGTTGGACATGATAGTTGATACTGTACACATAAGAAGCGGAACTCTGGACAGTAATCAAGTAAAACATCTGATCACCTACATGTAGTATAAAATTTAGTGAAACATTATTTCTACCCCCTTCTCCTATCATAATCCTAAACAAATCAGTCAAAAAGTCATCTCACCTGTTTTCAATTGCAACTACTTCATCTTCAATGTCAAAATCATTGACCACTTCAGGTAGATCTGGGGGTGGCTCTCTCACTTCTGCCTGTTCATAGAAAAACATTATAAATACAAGTAGGGGTTCATTTTATAAATATAACTTTACAATTTTGTCAGTTACATGGAAACTGGAAACCAGTTTATATAAAATATATATGGTCTCATAAAAACAGGCAGTCCCGTGATAGATCATTACAACTATTACTATAAATATAATACAAGGTACATGGATATGACCAGAATGGTTTACAAAAATGTGGCCTAATACTAGTAATAGTAATACTGTAACAGTAATAGTAATACTAGTAATAGCAATACTGAAGAAAATAATAAATGAAATGTGGAAACTGTGTCAATGTTTGACAAGGGAGTAATTTACAATTACATGAAAATTTGACTATGATTTGTATGAAAAGGAAATGCCATCAGTAATATTTATTACAACTTATAGTCTTATAAATTATATAATGGTATGTTTGGTAATTAGCAACACAATGTTAATAAAACATGCAGACCGTGCCATTGTATAGCAAGGCACTGATTTATTTATAATTACACAAAAATATTATTACCAACAGTAAATGTTGTCTACTAATTTAAACTAGTAAAAGAAAGGTGCTGTTTGGTGCAGGTTCAGTATGTGATATGTTATATATATATATATATATTACATGCACACAAAAATATGCACTGACAGTACATGAGACTTGAGTGTTTACATTAATTACAAAATACTTACATAGTTACTAATGTATACATTCAAAATCAAAGCGTTTAAACTGGACAAAGACTTGCTCATGGAGTTTTTAAAAAAAATCATATTTCCAAAAAATTAAAATGTGCACACTACCCAAATTTGTCGCATGGGTCTGACTAAGAGTCAACAGTATTCTGTCACTTACTTAAAGTACTCATTTTTTACTGTGGAGACATTATTACAATTACATATTTTTTAAAAGTATCAAAAGAAAGATATGATGATATGATCTACACACTTACAATAACATCAGCCCTAGTGCCAATCAAAGTCAGCTTCATGTTCGGCTTCAGCATCATACTTGACAGCTGCGAATCATCATTGTACTGACCAACTGAAAATCAAGGCCAAACCAATGACATGATAATCATGGCTATTTAAGTTGAACACTATTACAGTAATTACTAATAATAAATCAACAGTATCATACAAACTACAAATGTACAAACTACAATATAATTATTACATGCAGGTCCAAATCACAAACACAATCAAATGTGATTATAAAAATATAAATCATTATAACCCTTGTCACCAAATGAAACCTTTCAGGGTTTTTCTTTATTTTTTATAAAAAAAGAAAGGAAAAAAGTGTATATTTACTTTTAGCCTTACTTCTAGATAATCTATTGAAAGATAGACTGGGCACTTTTGAAGACCTAATCAATTTACTGACTCGAAGAGGTGCTTCTGTGAGCACCTCACTTGTCACAAACACACACACACACATCCAACCTTCAAACCTCTATAGTTAATAATATAATATATATGTTATAAATAATGCTTCTCCTTTTTTAATCACCTCTAAAAATTATATAGAATTAGAAAACTGTAGTTTAAAACACTGTATGAATTGGCATGTTAGTTTTAGTCTTTTAGCCAGTTTTACTGGTCAATGAATGTATTTGTGAAAAAAATAATCAACACATTTTCCCCCCCCCATTCCCCCTCCCTCCCTTGGGTCAATAAATGAATGTTTCCAAGAATAAATGATAATAATATTGCTCAAGAGGTATTATTTTCTGCACCATAATTCTACTTCCTGGTTGTGAGTGTGTACCATTTAATTTTAGGGTTTCAAAATTGTGGTATCTGGCTTGACAGGTTTGATCTAAGTCAGTGACTTCAGTTGTATGCACATGTATGCATCTCCAATAGTGTGATATGATAAAATTTCACATGGTGATCGTTGTTACAACTCACAGAATAAATACTACTAAAATTAATACTAGCAACTATAATATTATTACTTTAAATTTAATACTACAAAACTGCCCAAATTACAATGTAATAAACGTACTAAAAATCTGAAACAAGGATGACGGCTAGCATTCCAAAAGCGCATTGTGTTTTGTTACATTAAATAAGCGTTCTTTTTAACCTTTGTTGTGCAACTTGGATCTTACTTTAGCCTAGTACCACTACCAGTAGTAGCAGTACTAATAAACCCTGCGAAGATCCGACATGTTTGAGTCAGTTACCTACCTTTAACCTTGAAACCTGCCAGTTTTTGGTGCTGAGGTAGAACTCCCGTTTGATTATGAATTGCATTTTTAAGATCTGAAATCGTATCAGTCCCTGATAGGCCGCATATTTTGTATTCTTTCTTTGAGAATTTAACAATCAAATCTCCCACGTCGGCTGCCATTTTGATGCTCAGATACAAAGCCAGTTATTTAACGAAGTGGACTTCGTATTCTTATAAGAAATGTTTGCGTATCTAACTTTCGATTTCGTTTCACTTTCACCAAAACGGCTTGCCACTTTCCCAGGCAGTTCAGGCACTGCTTACCTATATCTAGAGTTCAAAGGCCATAATGTGAGGCACATGCGATCGTCCCATTGGTATTTATTTTGCGTTTCAGTGGAAGGTGGAAACTGACTGAAAGGGCCGGGGACAAAAACTACAATTCTCATTAATTAGAATTGAGGACTGGTACTGGGTTCTGATGGTCGGTCCTTGAGTTACCAGTCATATAACAGAAGCAGCAGCTAGCCGTTTAATTTGTGCTGTTTCACCGGATCGCACAACACCGGCACACCCTGACCGTGTCAGTACCGTGCATGAGACCTACCGGCCGCGGCCGGGACACACACACACACACACACACACACACACACACACACACACACCACACAGCACGCACGCACGCACGCACGCCACGCACGCACGCACGCACACACACCACACACAGCACACACACACACACACACACACACACACACACACACTACACACACACACACACACACACACACACACACACACACACACACACACACACACACACACACACACACACACACACACACACACACACACACACACACACACACACACACACACACACACACACACACACACACACATCATGTGCGCACGCACGCACGCACACATGCACGCACGCACACACACACACACACGCACACACAGGCGCGCACATGCTATGCTGTTCAGTCTATGCAGGAAAATGATCTACTGGCTTGAAATGTTGGTAAATGTGGGTGGGATTTTAATTGTTCAATTTTATTAATGTCTGCTTGTTGAGCTATTGCATAAATCAGCATAAATCTAGAAGTTCAAACAGATCATTTAATTAGGCTTCATCCTTTCATTGGTGGTATTCTTTTCACCTTCTTGAGCTGTTGTCCTTCACATCAGTTTCATTGAAGTTCAGTGACACATATTATTCACTGATTTTTTTCAGTGGCTGGAGCTGCCAGCCAACTAGGATATACATATATATATATTATTATTTTTTCTTTTTTTTTCTTTTCTTTTTTTTCTTTTTCTTTTCTTTTTTTCTTTTTCTTTTTCTTTTTCATCAGTTTTTTAACCTATCAGATTTCTTTCTTTCTTTCTTTCTTTTCTTTTTCTTCTGTAGATTGAAAACTCACTCACTGAGAAACTGTATTCAATTTCCAGACTGAGTTCATTGTTCATTCGTAGTCAGTAATGCCTGGTTCAGTTCAGTCCACTGATGATTCTGTTTCCCCAGGAATACCATTTCTGTATATGTTTACAAGTAATCATAATGAACTGCTTTGTACAATCCTAAGAGCTCGTGAAATTGTTGTTAGGTGCTTTATAAAATCAATTATATTTTTTCCATGAGAAAAACACAAAATAAAATAAAAATAACAACCACAAAGCAACAACCATCTTTGAATAGGATCCCCCCCCCCCCCCCCCCCCAAAAAAAAGAAGCCCCCCCCCCCAAAAAAAAGCAACAACAACAACAATAACAACTCAACAAACAAAGAAACAAAAGCAAACGAAAACACGTGTAGGCTGGTAGGTCGAGTTCACAGACTTGAACAATATGTGTCTGTGGTCCAGTTGCACAGGCTAGCCTTGCAGAAGATCGGAGTGCATCCCCTTAGAAATCATGGCTGGTTTGAGAAGAGTTTTTTGGTGCTGAAAGATCGATTTTTCATGAAAGAAAACGACAGACCGCCGGGCTACACATGAGGCGCTCAAGATCAGCTACACTATTATTAAACCAGTGGCAGAAGTTCGACCCCTGGTCGCGGCAGGGTGAGGGAATGTTTAGTTCTTCCGAGTGATTAAATTTAAAGTTAAAGTAGCAGACTCGTCAGTGCCTGCCTTTGTGTGTAAAGTTACTGTACTACTAGTACTACTGCTAGTACTAGTGTAAGCCACTGACCCAAAAATACATAATGGTTATATATAATAATGAAAATTTATACATGATGATATGTGGGCGTTTGAGTGTCTTGTATGTGTGTGTGTGTGTGTATGTGTGTGTGTGTGTGTACATGTGTGTATGCGTGTGTGTGTGAGAAAGAGGGCGAGAGAGTCGGCTCTAGCTCTATCAGTTGTTGGTGTGTGTCATAACAGCGACTCTTTGTTCCCTCTTGAGTCTTGCTGCTTCTTTGGGAGAAGAAGAAGTAAAAAAGAAAGAGCAAAATATTGCTGCTTGCTGCTGCTTTCAGCTCACAGTCTGTTTCATGCTGATCGGGAAAAAATCCACAAGAAAGTGAAATCAGTAAAACAATGTTGCTGTTAATGTTATGACAGACTGCTACTTTTGGCTATTGAAAACTAGGGCAAGGAGGGAGGACAGTTCAAGCACAGCAAGGCGTGGTTGCTGCTGTGACTGTAGTCCTTGCTAGATTTATTCATGTTGCTTTCTAATTCTAGCCAGGAATTTAGCCCTTCAACTTTCGCATACAGTACTCATCACAATCTAATTCTAAAATGTGGCAATCAGAATTTCAAAAATTATGCATAAAACATCCATTAATGCAGTCCCTGCAGTATACTATTAGTATTACTAACTACGGTCAATACACACTTTAAATATTTCATGACAATCCCATTCTTAGTTTCAGTAACTAAGAGCCAGCCTTACAGTTACAGTCAATGGAGTGAAGTCACATGGATGGATAGTATTGGGTGGGAATAAACTCAGCAGTTTTATTTTCAACTGTACTGTAACATTCAGGCTCCTGATGGCTAGTTAGTCTAGTATTTATTACATTATAATTTATACTTACAGAGATTTTTATTGTCCTATCACACAGTATCAGTGTATTACTCCTCTCTTTGGATTTTTTTAATTTTTAGATTTGGCCGCAATTCAGATGGTTTGAAAATAGGTCTGTAATGGAATGATTTCTGTAACTAGTGCAAGTTATCCCCTTTCTGTGAGTACAATAGTGTGAAGTCTTGGTCAATTTTTTAAAAATATTTTTTTATCTTCTCCAGAGGATGTATCATGTAGTTCAACAGTTCTGCTTTTGGTTTCATTTAATATTTGATAGTCCCAGTCATCATAAATAAGTAACCAAGTGTATATGTTGTCTGTCCTTCAGGTGACAAGTACAGACACGGACTGGCTACAGCTCAATATGGACTCTGAGGACTCGTCATTGATTTCGGAGGTGAAGATCGAGATTGATATTGCTGAAGAGCCAGTAGTCTGGAGGACAGAACTGGACAAGCAAGGTAAATGTGAAGTTAAAACTTAAATTATCCTTTATGTGACCCATCCTTGTGGAACTGGAAGGGGTCTGTGCTTAAATGTTGGGTCTTCATATATAATATCTGATATGGCTTTTGAAAAATTTATAATGGTACAAAAGTAAGAAAGTACACAAAGCAAATTTATTTCACATACTCAGTCACACATATATATGCATGTGTACAAGTGCATGCACATCATGCATACCATATATATATATATATATATATATATATATATATATATATATATATATATATATATTTTATATGCACGCACATGCTCATGCATGCATACATGTGCACATGCACACACACACATGTATACATGCACATGTATGCACAAAAAGAAAGAAAGAGAGAGGCTTATAAAAAGTAAATTGTTGTGTTTAAATAAAATAAATGACCACATGTTCATAGTACTTAGTACAAATCTATGGTCTAACTGTTTATATAATTCTTGCATGACATGTGTATTATGACTGGCAGCGTCATATCAGTCATTTCTCAAAAAAGTGAAATACATTGTTGACAGAACTGAAGCATTCACAGCAGGTGGATGATGGCTGGACTCACTCCCACATTGAAACCAGTGGTATTGGTATCAATTTTCCTGTCTCCACTGGGGACAACTACAGCAGAAAGAAGACCACAAGGAAGGGGATGCCCAGGGTATGGATGCTCTTTCACAGAAAGGAATATGATAAGATAGGATAAGATTGTTTATTGTCCATGTTAAAATCATACACAGAAATGTGTCTCATGTCTGCACATTATGTAACATTAAACTATAATTAACAACCCCCCACCCCCACCCCCACGCACACATACGCACACGCACACTCGCATGCACACAACACCTACACATACACACACACACACACACACACACACACACACACACACACACACACACACACACACCTACATAATTTATGGACAAGCAACAGGAATATGACCAGGGGTCACAAACACTTCTAAGAGTCATGGTTCAGGAGCTGTGTGAGAGTCGAGGTGGACGTCCTGGACTGTCCGTCCTAACGAGCCTTCTGGTTTCCGTAGACATAAAGATTTATTGCACCGTGCTTCGGCATTGGTCACAACTTGTCCCTAATATGTCAACTGACATCTGAGGACATAAAGCATGACTTCATCATCATCACTTCTAAGAACTTGGCATATGCAGGAAATGCCTTGCCTTAAAGAAATGCACATAAACAAACATGCGCATGTTAAATAATGGGGGCGAATCCTGCAACTTTTGTCATTACTTGGTGATCAACACTGTTTGTCAACTGCAACTGCATCAGAGCTCGTTTTTATAGCGTTCTGAATGCTGAGCCCATGTTCACCTGAAACACTATCAGAGGCAATGTTTCCAAGTGTGACAGATGTGGGAGAGTCTCTTTGGTACTTGGTGATCACAAGTCTGCAGACATATCACTGAAACAGTGAAATATATCAGTCAGCACGCTGGCATTGTACACTACAGTCCTGACAAGTTTGTAGTCAGCAGTTTATCCTTTGACAGAATTGTGTCAAATTGTTCTGCCTGACTGACACAGCAGGCACTTGGTTGCCATGGTCACACAGTTCACACTCTAGCTGAGAATAATTTCTCACATCATCTTGTCTGGCATGTATCAGAGTATACATTAGTAACCTGCATCACACTTGGATATTAAGAGAGAGAGAGAGAGAGATAACTGAATGCACTCCGTCACCAATCTGGATATTTTAGGGGATGCGATAAAGGCATGGGATTAGACTTTAGAGCGGTTGGCGAGTTGCATCGGAGTTTTATACTGCACCAGATATATATATATATATATATATATATATATATATATATATATATATATTTTGTTTTGTTTTTTCTTCTTTTTTTGGTGTGTGTGTGTGTGTGTGTGTGTTTATATATATGGGACACCTGAAAATAGAGAACACTTGACATAATGAAAACTCTGGTAACAGTCTCACATAATATTGGATTACACAAACAGCTTTGTCATTCCCCACGAACTTTCTTCTTTATTATGTAAAATGTGAAGTCTTTTCAAGCCTTTGCTAACATGTCACATAAAACTGAGGAGATGGGAAAAGTAAATTCTGGAGATTATTTTTCTCCTTTATGTGTGTGTACTTGTGTGTGTGTGTGTGTGTGTGTGTGTGTGTGTGTGTGTGTGTGTGTGTGTGTGTGTGTGTGTAGTTACTTAGATAAAATCACACAGGATACATTATAATATTAATACATCAGTTGATAAAGGGAAATCATTTGTATGGAGTATGAATTTAATTTGTTGGTATGATTTGTACCTGCTTATTAACACCCCTTTGTTTAGCAGTACAGAATGTGATCTTACATTGTAAATGGTAATCTTTTGTGGGTTTTCCAAAGTGGAAGCCAATCATTTAATGTATTAGTTGCTCTAGCAGCTTGTAAACAAAACTGAAAGGCAACCTTTTTCATTTCAGAAACGGGTTAAAAGGCCCACAGCAACCAACCCACTTCTTTCTGGGAGCCACCAAGCCTCTCACAATGTGTCAGTCCCACAGAAACCTGCTGTCATCACGGCTACTCCACCACTGCAGGGCAAACTCCATGTGTGTCAACACTGCTCCACTGCCTACATTCAGTTAAGAAGTTTGGAGATACACATCGCTTCGTCTCACAGTGACAAACTGCACGCTTTGTGCCCAGACCTCTCTAGACCTGATGGTGGTGTTGGTAGTCACGGTGATGTAAAAGGTGAAGGAAAGACAGACCAGGTCAAGCAGTACGTGTGTGAGGTGTGCAGTGAGGCTTTCACCCAGTCTGGTGACTTGGAGAAACACAAAAGAGTCCATGCTGTTCGTAAACCATTTGCGTGTTGCGTGTGCAGCAAGGTTTTCGCCCATGCAGGTGACTTGGAGAGACACATTAGGATCCACTCTGGATATAGACCGTTTGTGTGCAGTGTGTGCAGCAAGGCTTTTACCCAGACAGGTAGCTTGGAGAGACACAAGAGGACCCACACAGGTAATAAACCCTTTGTCTGTGGTGTGTGCAGTAAGGCTTTTGCTGACTCGGGTACCTTGAGGACCCACAAGTTGATACACACCGGTGAGAAACCCTTCGTGTGTCATCTCTGTGAGGCTGCTTTTAGTCGGTCCCAGCGGTTACAGAGACACGTCAGCTCAGTCCATGCAGGTGAGAAGCCTCATGTCTGTGACATTTGTGGCTCTGCATTCTCTCATGCTTGTCACTTGAAAACGCACAAGAGGGTCCACACTGGTGAAAGACCATATGTGTGTAAATACTGCGGGAAGTGTTTCAGCTTCACAGCCAGTTTGAAAAGGCATCAACGGATCCACACAGGAGAGAGACCCTGCAAATGTCCGTTCTGTCCTGCTGCATTCATCCAGTCGCAGCAGTTGAAGGTTCACATACAGAGGCTGCACCAGTAAAAGCTGCCATGCTACGTTAGAGCCCCCACCATCTGTGAATTCTGCCAGTGGCGCAAAAATCAAAATATAGGGCATCTCATGTTTGTCTTACTTTTAGCTAAAGAGTAAATGTACCATTATGTCAGGCTTCAAGGGGGTATGCACACACTCACCTGTCTCTTTTCAATTCCAATCAAATTTAAGTTGGATTATGCTGGAAGTTACATTTGATTGGAATTTTTCATCATGTGTCTCAATGTTGTATTTTGTAGCCTGTGGTGTTTGAGGTGTTGTTTAGGATGGTTTTCTCTGCAGAGTCCTGATCTCTCCCTCCCCCCTCACAGTCACAGCAACACATGCACACACACATGCACACACACACACACACACACACACACACACACACACACACACACACACACACACACACACACACACAGAAAAACAGAGAGAAAGATAGACAAACGGGCAGAAAGACAGACAGACAGACAGACAGACAGATAGAAAGTAAATGCACACATGTTCACACATAGACATGCACACACGCACACACATGCATACACACACACATACTCTTTCATTCTCTTCTTTCTGCTGTGTCTCTCTCTTGCCTCTTGTGCTCTTGCTCATCCTATGGTGACCCTGTGCAGTTGACAGGATGTTAAAACCTAAGAACTAACTATAACATCTCTCACTGAAAGTGTAGGACTGAGTTCATACTTTAAAATAATGCTTGGTACAGTTTTGCAATCCAGAAAACTGACCATGCAAAACCGATAGTCACAGGCAACAGGGGTGAGAGCCCATGTGCATGAAGAGCAAGTAAAGTCAGTGGCAGTTTTTCTCACAGGAAATAACCAAGCAGTGATCTGCAGCTTGAAAAATAGCTTGCAGGGCTGAATTACCAACAAAGTGAATGCCTGTGGGGTGTTGGAATGCTTCTCACCGAAGGGTAGAGAGAGACAAGTGGCGGTCTCTCAGTGGGTTGGTTCTCAACTGGCAGAGGGGGTAGAGCAAAAGAACGTTTGATTCTTACCACCACTTAAGATAATTCAGCCTCGTTGAAGACAAGTAGCATTTTGTTGTTGTTTACCTTTTGATTGTAACATAGGTAGAATGTGTGTGTATGTGTGTGTGTGTGTGTGTGTGTGTGTGTGTGTGTGTGTGTGTGTGTGTGTGTGTATTTACTGTTTCATTTCTTTGATTTATTGTGTTTTCATTTTCTTTCTTTTTTTCTATTCTCTCTGTCCCTGAAAATTTAACTTTGTCTTGGCATTCATCTCAAACAAAACCAGCCATTTTTATACATCATTTAGGCTGTTAAGGCGAAAACAAATGAGTCTAAAACTTTAAACACATTTGTGCTGGCCAGATAGTCGTATTTGTGCTACACACATCATCACATGCCAGTTTTGTCAATGCCATCACAGTGTACAAGATAAACGTTATTACAGGTGCTATTTGCTCATCATGTATATGGACCCAGGTTATTAGTACTCAGGGCTGCAGAAATACACTCACCCAGTTGCTCAGTGTAGACAAGGAAGCTGCTGGGAGAGTCAAGACCAAATATTTTTATACCACTGTCCCATCAGATGACTCAATGATGATTTCTCTCAGTTTGTAATGCTTTTCAGTGAATGAAGAAGGAATCTGAGCAATGTCATCTGCAATGCAAAGTCCATGCTCACCATTTTAACTTGGCCTGCACTAGTGAGGCCCAGCTTGGACATCCCTGTTTGTCTTCACTCTTTCAGGTGGCTCTTCCACTCTACCTTGATGTTGATCTATAGCTCATTGCTCCAGCCTCTCATGGTTTGTTGTCAATGTCACATGCCTGTGGCTTCATGATGACAACGGCCGTCCCATTTGAGAAAGCTAACTGACCGATGTTCAAGTCCAGACAGCAGATAATGCATGTGTGCCTCTTCATTGTCTCGCGTGACCAGTATTCTGAAATTTATTTATAAATTTATACATGTGTGTGTGTTCATTCTGAAATTTATTTATAGCCTATGGTAATGGTATGGGACAGAAAGGGATTAATTTAGTGTGTGTGTGTGTTATTTGCAATGGTGGCAGGTTTATTGCAAGTCTCATGAAGTATATATATGGACAAATGTGAGTGAATTCAATGTCAGTATTTTTTTTGGGGGCTGCCTTAAATGTTGTGAATTTGTTGGACACTAATACTCCAAACAGTAGTAAAACTAATAAGTATGAATTTCAGACTTTGTACACTTGAGCTTATAACTATTCATACCACCATTTTTAATGTCTTTGGTAACATTTCAAGGTCACAACAGCATCAAATAACTGTGAAAATGATTTTTTTAAATTTCACTTTTAGTGGCTTTTTATGATACATTTTGTTGTTGTTTGGTTTGTTAGTCTTGTGTATGCTCTATTTAAGTTAAGTGTTCTTCATGAAGGTGATTATGGAAGAATCTGACAATACACTACATTTCTAAGCAGTAATTTTAGCATGTGTGATGGTTTTGTTCATTTGGAAACTATGGTGGTTATTTTTGGGAATGCTAATGTATATATATATATATATCTATATGTTATTGAATGTGGTTTTGGTATAAACACCTAAAATTTTCTGAAATAATCTATTTTGGCTGGACTTAATAGTTAAATTTGTTGCATCTGCACATGTGTGTCATCAGTTTGTGCCCCATTTTAGTCACTCGTTTGTTCATAGCATAGCATTTGCAAAGACCGGCTGCCACTTGTCAGGTAAGATGGACCAAATGCTATCCCTGAGTATCAGAGTTGTTTTTTTGTTTTTGTTTTGGTCTTTCTGTCTCTCTTTCTGTCAGTCTGTTTATTGGTCTGTCTGTCTGTTTGTCTCTGAGAGAGAGAGAGATTATGTTTATGCATGCTTCTGTGTATGTGCTTGTGTATGTGTGTGTGTGAGAGAGAGAGAGAGAGAGAGAGAGAGAGAGAGAGAGAGAGAGAGAGAGAGAGAGAGAGAGAGATTATGTTTATGCATGCTTCTGTGTATGTGCTTGTGTGTGTGTGTGTGTGTGTGTGTGTGTGTGAGAGAGAGAGAGAGGGAGAGAGAGAGGGGGAGAGAGAGAGAGCAAAAATAAAAATAGTTATGTTACATGTATTGCTTATTTATTATTACATGACGTCAAAGCTGACCATGTAGCACCGGCAGTACAATATCTTGCACACTGAAGTCAGTTTTAACAAAATGGCAAACACTCAAAGCAGACAAGTGTTGTGGGCCTACAGTAGCCACAGCATGGAACCAACCAAGAACAGTACTACGGCAAAAGGGGTTTCCTTCAGTCACGGTATGGAGAAATATCCTGGCTGATTTTTTTTAAGCTCTCTCAGTGCACGGAGCTGTCTCGGCGTTGGGCAAGTCTGTGCTGCTCGTCAAGATTGCGCTGCAGCATACGATGCAGGAGGTCATGAGCTTCCCTGGAAGTAGAGACCAACAGGGATTAGAAAATTTCTCTTGATCTTGATGGATTATGTCATTGGCAATGCCCAATTCTGTTAGAAACACTAATGGAAAAATGGGGAGAGCACACACACACACATTAATCCAGTGAAGCATGTTTTGTTATCGAGAAGAAATGTATTGTTGTTTTTTCTGCCACCTCTTGCTCAGCCTCCTGCTTCTTTGGGATATTTTTATCCTGATATGAATTATGAGCTTGACACTACGAAGCATTGATAACCATTGATGCAGGAAGTCAGATATCAGCTTCCTTGGAAGGAGAGACCAGCAGTTCTATGTCAAACATAATTTTTCTGGACACTGTCACAAATGCATGCATTCGTTTGGTGGAATGTATGACAGTTAAACATGGAATATCACAAGCAGCTAGACTGTGGTGGCTTTGATAGGTATTGCTTTTCATAATTATTGCAAATAAGATCAAGACTGAGACTATGCTAGTGGTTTATCATAAAACTTATTGTTGGTGGCTACATAATAGCTCAATTAAATAACAACTCTTGTTTGTTTTTTGTTTTTAATGTAAGTAAGTAAGTAAACATGGTGCTTAATGTCCATAGAAACCATAAGGCTTATTGGGAAGGGGTGGAAGGGGGTATGGAGGTGGGGTGAGAGGGAGATTATATATCAATCACTACACTGTCACCACCAGAACGATTCCTGCATTAAGACGGGCAGCGATGAGAGCCATTTTAGTGTTTCAGTAGGAAGTGATGGACAAAGTCACAGGACAGTGTCCACAAACCACAACCTTTTCAAGAGAAAGGAGAGCTGAAGCTGTATCGAACCGAGGTCCTTCCGCTTACCAACCTAATGCCTTACTGCTAGACCAAACCGGCTCAAGACCTACTTTATTGATAGATACATGTGGCATGTAGCAAGTCAAGATGGAAAATAGGCGATACTTATTCAACGCAAGCCAGCAAACATTATGGCCTACACTTCAAGCAGTCTGACAACAAGCACAGGCATCCATACTACAAGGCGAGCCAGTGATCATTCCTCAGAGTAGTAAGCATCAACTAATGAGACACCCCATTGCAACTGAACCAGGACTATATATAACTATACTTACTTGTGGCCAGTATTTCAGAGACTGACTGGGACACACTGAATGGATTGCATGTTACCTAAGCACACTTACAAATGTTCAGACATCCATAGAAACGTAAAGCTGACAGTGAGGCAAGTCAAGATGGAGACCGTCATTTTAATTTTGTCATTTTTAATGTACATCTTCATTCTTAACAGTTGTTACATCAGCTCCTTCTTGTCCAATATATTCTTTACTTCCTTCTTCTTTTGTTGTCTGTCTTCTTGCACCCGAAGAAGACAATTTCTCAAAATCACTCTTGTATTATTGTTTCCTTGTTTCTTGTTGTATTAGTGAATACATTTCCCTAGGTCTGTTCTATCTAGTGAGGCAGTAAATTAATGCACATGGCATACAGACCTGGATACCATGCAGAGACAGATTCCCCCTGTTGCACAGAAGCCATCCACTTTATTCTTGCCTGTACCGCATTTTCCCACACAGCCACCCGGACAAACAGGGTTGTTCTTGTCGCTCAGCACGCGTGCTGTAATACAGTGGTTACACATGAGCAAAACTACAGCTAATTTCAATGGTTTCAGTTGTGATACTGGTGTTGTGCTGTTAGCATGTAACAGTTGATCACTTCTGTGTCAGTGTGTGTGTGCCGTGTGTGTGTGTGTGTGTGTGTGTGTGTGTGTGTGTAGGTGCAATCCAGGACTATAATTATATATATTCTTTCCCCATAGTGCCCCACCAGTGGGCCAGCTGGATTGTGTGTGCATGTGACAAATGGGGTTGTTTGTATTGCGTAACATACATGTTGTAATACAATGGTTATGTGACTACAAAACTAGCAAATTTTCACGGCTTAAATCCTGATATTCATGTTTTGTCATTATAGTGTGTGACAGTCGACCACTCTTTGTCAGTGTGTGTGTGTGGGGGGGTGGGAGTGGGGGGGGGGGGGGGGGGAAGAGGATGGAGACAAGCTGATTTATGCATTAGCATTGATTATGTGTTTCAGTCAGTGTCGCATTCAGAAATATTCCAGTGGGAAGATTGGTTCCTATTCCTATTTCTCAAGAAAAACAACAGCAAATAAAAATGGCTGTGATTGTGAAGTTAGTTAATTAATCAGTTTGTGTTTCCCAACTTATGTCTCATCAGGACAAATGTTTTTGATACCGTTCATCATGGTCAGCATATATAATTACACAGGAAAGGGGAGGTTGGGGCGGGGGGGGGGGGGGGGGGGGGGGATGATACTACCCAATTTGTTTCACAAATCTTCTCACATTGTTGTATAAGGATTAAAATGGCAAGAAATAAAACAAAATCAGAGCAAAAAAGATTCAGTAGTAATAAAAGATGGAAAGACTGATAGACTGAGAAACGGACCAGCAAATTAATTAACTATGCATTGTGCTAAACGGAGGGGGGGAAACTCCTCAGAGTTACACATATCTACCACCACAATAACATCATAATATACCTGAGTAAAGGTAAATGAATATATAAGTAAAACTACTGACAATTAAAGGAAGGATGAAGAATATAGAAATAGGCATGGCCTACCTGAAAACGCCAAGATGGCAAGAACAGTAATCAGAATTTCCTGTTTCATGTTTGAAATAATGAAAGTTCCACGTTTGTGATTATTATGTTGATGATGAGGTCTCCACTTGCTGTTTGGGTTTATATAGCTGAGATGTAATGGGCCAGTTAATCCTTGATTGAATGTCGCAGCACAAAGTGATGAATATTCATGACCCAGTAGCGGCACTTATCTGATGGTTAATTAAACCACTTTTTGACAACCCTTCTCTTTTGGACAAGTGATTGTAATCATTGTGACAAGTGTGTGTGTGTGTGTGTGTGCGTGCGTGTGTGTGTGCGTGCGTGTGTGTGTGCATTGTGTGCATGTGTGAAATACACATTCTCACACATTGCCATACTGGACATACATACATACTGTGACAAACGCACACACGCATGCAGGCACCATGGCAAAATGCACACACACACACCCATGGACAGATGCACACACACACACACACACACACACCCTGCATACACATGCATGCAGATACACACGCACTCTTTCTCATTCACTTAACTGACACTAACATAACGTCAAACTGCAGTAGCCCCACATATATGATTTTTCATCTTGATTTAATCTATGGCACTGTTGTAAACGTGGAGGAAAATATGTATATTATGTGATTGCTATGACAGGAACATGATGGTTTGATGGAATTTTCCAGTTATGAAAATATTATTATTAGTTTGCTGCAGATGACTCACTTTATATTACATGGCTTTTTTCTTCCACTTCTTTTTTCTTATCCTGCACAACAGTAGCAAATGATTGAACAATAATAAGGTTAATTAAGTCTTTGTGACTCACCTGAAAAATCAACACATCGAGTCTATGGAATTGTTGGTCTGGCTCTTAAATTCTCACTTGTATTTGATGAGAAAAAATGAATAATTTTGAAAAGGTAGAAAAAAGAATTGGCACTTTAAACACACAGACACGCACATACACAGACACACACACACACACACACACACACACATGCATACAGGCACACACACACACACACACACTTTTATATATTGGAATATTTTATTAAGATCTGTCATATAATGACATAAAATGAATATTGCCAAAATACACAACAACCCACTCCATTTGGTGTTTCTAATCAAAATTATACAGGTTAAAAATAAAACCACACATATATATATAATTGTGCCATGTTTATGTGATATTTCAATCATCAATCATTTCTTAAAACAAGAAGTCAGAAGAAGAGTTGGCCCAAAAATGCTATCAATGCACATGCAACTCATAATTCATATCGGGTGGAAAATATTCCACATGAGATGCTGAGCAAGAGGAAGTAGAAGAAAAAACTATTTCTTCTTGATAACAAACATGCTTCAGTGGATCAATAAATATACAATCTGCAAATGAAATACTAAAAGGTGTTCTGATCATAGTGGACCTGAGATTTGTTAATCCCTGAGAGAAGGAACATTATGACAACTTTTGAGAATCACACACATACACAAATGCATGCACAGAAAGTGGCTGTGGGGGCAGCAAGAGAATTGGGAGGAGAGAGGGAAAGAAAAAAAAAGAGGTGGGGGAAGGAGAGAAGTAGGGGTGGGGGGTTGGGGAGGAGGGAGAGAGAAGTAGAGGGTGGTATGTGAAAGAAGCAAAAAATGACAGCACAGTGAGCTTGCAGCCAAGATCATGGTAAATACTGAAGGGCATGTGTAATGAAGAAAGTGCTTTTGTCCATTCAGTTGTAACAGCGATGGTTACAAGTCAAGTACCTCTTTATTCCACTCAAAGGAAAACATGGGTGTCACACATACAGCCACCAAAAGAATGATTCTAACTAATAAAAACTCATATAGCATCAGGGGACATCGCTGGAGACAATTTGCTTTCCTCAGGGAAAATGTTACAAAAGTTCTGTACAACTTGTTTCTGTTGCACACCTTAGGGTGCTTTATGAATTGGTCATAATAAACAAGTGTCATAACTTGTGGCCTAAAGCAGCAATATTAATGTTTCAGCTTTCTTGTGTGACTGATGTTTGTGTTTTTTTGTTTGTTTTGTATTGTTTTTTGCTCAGCCAACATAAAGAAGTGTACATTGTACATTCCCTGCTAAGACAAATTTCTCTACCTGAGGAGAACTAATAAAGAGATTCAAAAAAAAGTTTTAATGAAAAATCAGCAAGCCCAGCTTCCAAAATCACAGTCAAAGATATACATATCACAGTTATCAGATCCACGGGTGTTTTGCTAATGCACAAACAGTGAACAATTCCTGAGTGCTTTTGTGTCAAGTGAATGAACACACACACACACACACACACACACACACACACACACACACACACACACACACATATATATATAATATATGCATGCATATGATAAAAGTTGCTGGATCACATAATTGGCAGGATTTGTAAAGACACCAACCAGCAATAATGAAACCCAGACAACACATTTTACAGTAATGGTACAAAAATGAGTTATATAACCAATCCAGACAATGGTCGTGGCTTTTTCCTTGCATATGATTATTATAGGACCAGATAACATTTTAAAGAACAATGCAAATAATAGTATTGTTAATAAGCAAAACAAGAGCTGGAGTAAGCTCTTTGTTAAAAAATGAAGTCAACAGGAAATTAAACATTATTATGCACTGAACAGATACATGTAAGTACAATACTTCAAAACAATCAGTGGGAAACACCCACACTGCACACCAAAATTTGACAAAGAATGTGTTAAATTGTCTGCAAGGTGTGCCATATTATGGTATGTCCAACTGTCCAGTTTATTAGAAGCGAGAATTAAGACATTTGTTTTCTCAGGAGGTGTAAGTGACCTGTCAATAGCAGATAGAAGTAAAGCTCATTAATATTTATGAATAGAGAGGTTAAGCTGACTGATGTTCATAAGATTAAAGATGCCACCTACTGACTACACAGGACTCGGCTCACCATCAAGTGCCTATGCTTCTGGAATCACTTCCTTCAAGACTTTGAAACAAGTATAAGCAGTCAATGCGACTATCTAGGAACTATTGTAGATTTTCACTTTTCAGTCATTGTTTCCTATCCACAAAAGTGATGGAAAAGCCACTGTCTGGTCAGTTCCTCAATAATCTGGGTATTTACATCACCACAAAGAGAGAAAGACAGAATGCAAAAGCCAGGAAAGAAAGCCCTAATGATCACTTGACTTATGTGCCAAGATTTGTTCAGTCTGACTGACCATCAGTTTGATTGATGGTTCCAAACCCAGAAGGAAGTGCTCTTCTAGTCTAACACTATAAAACCTGATGTCAAACCCTGGGGTATGTGAGGAATGCAGACATTCAAGTATGCATGCTTGGAATACAAGTGTCACCAAGCATGATCTGCATGTGTGGAATGGGACATCGCCAGCAGTTTAACCTATAGCAGCTTTAACTGGATGTGTCACTGTAACAGTTTGCAATGGTGACCTGATTTGAATGTATGTATCTGGCTCTCTGGCTGACACAAAATGCCTGAATGATGAGGCTGCAACAACTTGCAGTGTACCTTGTATGGAGATATATGTACCCTGAGGTCAGTGAAACTTGCAGCATACATTGTACAGATGCGAACACTAGCACAACAGAAGATAATGGTTCCAAAAATTTGAACAGATACAGGAAAATTGCAAATGCCAATATGCATTACATCAGTTGTAATTGCAAGAATGATAAAATACAGTCTTATGGTGTGTTAGTGAAAAATCAAAATCAAAATCATTGTCACCACTGAAAATAGTCAAATGAATCCAGATATCAGTGTTACTTCAATAAAACCCATCTTGTATCTTTTTTTCTTTACACAATCACCAAAACCAAACCAAACACCATGATGAACCATTACCATGATCGTATATGTCATCATGAAAATCATCATCATCATCATCATCATCATCATCATCATCGTCATCACTGAAAAATAAAAATAAAAGGTCAGATGGCATCACTGTTAATTCAGTGAAACACTTTTTGGATAGATACCTTTTGTTTTCCGCACTACCAAAAAAAACTCCCCTTCATTGTCATGATCAGAACTGTCACCATAATCACAGAAGACAATCGGTGCCAGACAATGACTTCCAACATGTGCTGCAGTCATAGGAGGAATCAAGTAGCCTACATCTTATCATCTTAAGGGCCATCACCATCATGATTATAATCATGATAAATCATTTTTACCAATTTTGAACATATCACCCAAAATCTGACAGTTGTTCCAGGTACTTCTTGGTGCCTTGGTCTTCACTGGCTGTCATTATCAACATCATGACCACAACCAAATGCATCAACATCACCACTGCCAGCATATGTATGAAAAGCCAACATCCCCTGCCTGTCCTTCAAAGAAGTACAAATCATCTCAGTGCTGGCCGAGCTCTGAACTGTCATCATCACTATCATCACCAACATCATCATCATTATCATCTTTAAGACCAGGTGATTTCATCATGCATGTCAGTCTACCGAACCTGATCTACTGTGCTGGCTGCTGCATGGTTGCAGCCATTATCATCACCATTATCATCATTATCATTAGTATTACATTATGCACTTGGGGTCTGTTAAACCAGGTATTTTACTGGCTGCTGTACAATCACAGCCACCAACATCACTATCACTACTATCATCACCATCACGGTTATTATCATCTCCTAAATTTAACACTCAGAGATATAGCATCGTGGACTTTAGTGTCTTGAAGCAGGTACCTTGCAGGTCCAGGCATCATCGCCACCATCATCAACTAGGTGACGTCGCTGTGAGACTGCGGCTTTTGAAGCAGGTACCTTGCAGGTCCAGGCATCAGCGCCACCATTGTCATGTCGACTAGGCGATGTCACTGTGAGACTGTGGCTGCTGAGCTAGGAACTTGTTGGCCTCTGCGTGACGATTCAGGTTCTGCAGGATGATGATCACATCCTCTCGGGAACGCACAGTGGTGGGGTGTTCAGGGCCAAGGATCTCCTAAAGCGGCCAAGAGATGTCAATGGAGGTATTTGGTGGTTACCGTTTGTTGGAAGCATTCAGGTATGATAAATGGATTGCACGCTGGTTGTGGGTGGGGGTTGGTGAGGACACTGATATGCATCTTAATCACTTTTTTCTTCTCCCTGCCTCCCCCCCCTCCCCTCCCCCCCCACACCTCCCCCCATGCACCCACTTTCTCTTTTGCTGATCTTGTCCTTGTTCCTCTTCACCTTTACAAAATGGCCCAGTATCTTACCCTCTTATTTAAATGAAACATGAAGAGGTTATTGACTGTGATTGTGCATTTAATTTATGAGTGCTTTATGTTTTGTTGAGTGTATTATTATAGTACATACATGTTAGCCTGTTAATGCTAATGTGAATGTGTGTATGATTATGAATGCTCTCAAAAGCATGCCCCATTCCATGTGCATGTATATTTTACTTGCTATGTGACAATAAGGATACACTGATTGATTGATTGATAAGCAGGTAAAAATAGACAAATACACAGGCACACATACATGCATGCATGCACGCACACACATGCACGTACACATGCGCATATATACACACACACACACACACACACACACACCCCAACCTACCTGCAGTATGTCCAGTTCCATGGTGTAGTGGGTAAGACTCTCCTCCAGCCATGCGTGCTTGTGTCCCGTAGTCCACCTGTTCCAGAACAGCTGACCATACAGCTGGACGCAACGTGCTGTGCTCAAGTGGTAGATGCCGAAGTACACCTTGCACAAGGCCAGTGCTTCTTTGAAGAGGTTGATGGGCACATCTGAGCATTAAACAAAAAAAGGCATGATTTTTTTTTCATTTCTTGAGAAAAGATGAAAATAAAAAGGAAACAAGAAGAAGAAAGAATCACACACACCAGATAAACAGACCTTGTTTCAGTGAAAGAAGGGATCTGTTGAGGTGGAGGTGGGTACACATTGTTTTGAACCACAGATTCATCAATGGGATTACTGGGGGTGTTTTCTGTTTGTTTTCGTTTTCTCTCCAAGTTATTATGATCCAGCAGTCCCCTCATCCTCTTTACCATTTTATCCTACTTTCATTTGGTGTTCTGCCGTGTCTGAAAATTGGATTTTTTTCTCATGAGATATTCAAGTCTGTTTTCACAAAGAATTGAAAAGCCTGAAATAGCAGTAACAAAGTTCCACTGCCCAGCCTCCAACTAATTCATTCCTAAATGATGATGGCACTACCCATTTTATTTTGTCCCCATTGGGAATTTTCTTGTGGGATATTCTCGTCAGCTTTCAGAGTTGTTGTACTACCCATCCTATTATAGACTAATTAATACCTAATGATGGAGATGCATTTCTATACAAAAAATAATCCAAAGTACATTTTTTTTCTTCTCAACTGCCATAGGTTCTCAAACATGAGCATGTACTGAGAGGGGAAAGGGGTGGGGTGGGGTGGGGGTCAATTTCATCCCTGTTGCTTCTGTTTTTGCAATTGCAAAAGCAAAGTTCCTGCTGCAAAGCATGTGCTTGCAGCCTCAAACATTCATTCTGCATTTTGCAGTGCTAGCAATTCTGCAGCTGCAGCTGTTGATCTGTGGCAGCAAACCCTGAATGCTTCTTCACCACACACATGCAAACAACTGTTACACTCACTCATGTCATCATTGTACTGCTCTTTCTCGCCCATTGTGAACAGGACAACAGCCAACCCCACTTTGTTGTTGTTCTTTTCAAAGATGCTTCGACACTCATTCAGCAATGATGACTTGAAATATCCACACAGCGAAAGTACATTGCCAAGCTTGTTGCTGGTGGGTGGAAACTTCTTTCTGTGCACCTGAAGACGCAGAATACATATATAATTATTGTATCAAAATATTGCCACATAATCAAAATAGCCAGACAGGGTCAATGAGAGACTGTTGTCCAGTGTGTTGCTATTGGGTGAAAACTTCTTTCTGTGTGCCTGAAGACACTCAACACCAAAAATACATACTTCATCAAAATACCCATATAGTGTCTATGCCAGTGACATATTGTAGGGTGGCACTTTATGTCTAAGTAAACACACACACACACACACACACACACACACACACACACACACACACACACACACACACACACACACACACACACACACACACACACACACACACACAATCTAATACAAAGCTGACAGCCAGCATTGTGAAACAAAATCAAAACATACAAAAGACTGGGGGGAAATAATGCTTATTTGAATTTAACAATACATAATTATTGTCTGATCTGATCAAGACACAATACAGACTGTACCAAAATAACCATAATAAGCTTTTGTTCAATGAACTGTTATGCCTGGTGGGGTGATCCTGCCAGTATTACTGAAAAGCTAACAAAAATGATTTCTTAAGCCAATTTTAATCAGGTCTGAAGAAAATCTGCATAGCAGAAAGGCTGAAGAAACAATTCTTGAGGTTTTGAAGCATTTCTCTAGCAATTTGCTACTTCGGCAGCTTCTTTGTGCATTTCTTTGGCATTTTGCTGCTTCTGCAACTTTTTGGTACATTTGTTTCAGCATCTTGCTACCTCTGCTGCTTTTCGGTGCATTTCTTCAGCATTTTGCTACTTCTGCAACTTTTTGGTGCATTTCTTCAGCATTTTGCTTCTTCTGCAACTTTTTGCCCTTTGTCAGCTTGTTGGTAGTGTTCGTATTAACTACGCTCTACTGTTAGTGAATAAACAGACTACAGCTCACACACCTTCACAGTCAAATCAACCAGCTGCCGCCCTTTGCGGACACACTCTTGGTAGCCTGGATGGGAGCCATACACATACTTCAAACCTGCAGGGAGAAGGAAAGTTTTAGTGAATGAAGCAGTACAAATGTACAATATTTTTTTTTATGAACAAAAAGCTAAAGATGTACAAATGTTTCATTCTCCAAATGTTTCATTACACAAATGATTACAAAGTCACATTTTAGTGCAACCCCCTGAAGACAATGTGGCCGGTAGAAATAAAGCGATTTAACTTGACCTACATCACACCTGAAAGATGGAACTGTGATTGCTCAGGATTTTGAGGCAGAGCTAGGGACAGTTGTTTCTCTAACATAGTCAGACTACTCTGCTGTGGAACCAAGCCAGTAGGAAACCTGCCACTGCAAGCTGAGCACAGCTTACCAGATCCCTAGAAAAGGCAGGTGGTAACATACATACCTTTCTGCATCAGCAGCATCATGGTGGCATGCAGTGGATCGGCCAGTTCCACAGCCTCTGCACCGTACTTCTTGGACAGGTTGCTGATGATGGTACTCAGAAGCTGATTGGCTGCGTCATACTCCCCAATGTCCACCAGGAACCAGGCCACTTTGGTGGACAGCTCTTCGCCCTCTGCCTTGTCTTCCAGGTGGTACAACTGTTACACCGTTACAAAGCAATATGCAAATTTAACAGCATCAGAACGAAGAAGAAAACTGAAATTATACACACACGGAAATCAAACTGTTGCTCATATTATCAGCATTATTTTTATTTGCTTATTATTACAGTGGATATATGTAAGATGCCAGACAGTGCCTGAAGATTTTGCTGCTGACATGCAAGGCAGAAAAATCATACAACATGCAATGCTTGTACAGAACAAAGCTAGATAACTCCAACTTTTTCATCATATACACTCACTGCTCTCCCTTTTGCAGGTCCTGGGATCTCTCTCCTCTCTCTTCTCTGCCCCCCCCCCCCCACTTCCCCCCCCCAACTTCTCCTCTCTCTGTCCCTCAAGCAATATTTTGTTCATTTCTCTTCTTCTGTATTTAGATGCCTATATATATATATATATATATATATATATATAAGGGCGTTGCTGGATGTCCAATTATGAACATGTCAACATGCACTCCATATTATCAACTCACCGACAAGAAATCCTGCAGTGCCTTCTTGTAAGACTCTGCAGCCAGCTGATATCCCCCAGCCACCTGCCAATACTCCATCAGCGTTTGCTTGGACCTCTCTGTGTACAGATGCTCGAACATCTCACGTGTCAGGAGGCAGCGGCGGAGTCCCTCAATGTTATTAGTCGCTATGTAGTGGAAGGGCAGCTCTTCTGCTTTGCGCATGATGTTGGAACTGACAACAGGCAAGAAGAAAAGTAAGGTCGGGTGAAGCTGATCTGCTGTTCTATTAAAATGAAGCTGGATTTTAAACATATATTATCAATGTAAGCATTACACACACACACACACACACACACACACACACACACACACACACACACACACACACACACACACACACACACACACACACACACACACACACATGCACACACACAAAAACAACAAATACCCACAGGTACATCTGAGAGACACAGACAGACAGACAGACAGACAGGGAGCGTTGGTCAGCTTGCATGTAGGCAGAGGTACAGAGAGGGAGACAGACAGACAGACAGACAGAGACAGAGACAGAGAGAAACAGAGACGGAGACAGAGAGACCGACAGAGAGCTGGTCGGCTTGCATGAGTGTTTACTGTATAATAATATGGGGGAAGGGGGTGGGGGTGGGGGGGGGGGGGGGGGGGTTGTATCTGAGATTTCTATTGGTTGGATGAGAGCCACAGTGAATGAATCAGTTCTGCTGAGAAAGCCATGTTTGTCACTGATAATGCGTGGCTGAATATTCTATGTACTTTGCTGATGGGCAGCACACTGAGGTATGGTTGGTCAGCTGGTTGGTTAGTTTGCTGCCAAGTTAGGTTCCAGTGGATTGTGATTTTGGTTCAGCCTTCAGTTGTACTGGGTTAGGGCCAGATTGCATGTGCTCTGTGTTCAGGTTGAAGACTAACTGTTTCACCAACCGTTATGACTGGGACTGATAGTGCTGGGTGCATGCTTCCAGCTGCTGTGTTTGGTATGAGATAGTTTGTAGGCATACTGGAATCACATATAAACCCTTATCATTTCAGAGCAGAATGCTAAATTTTTCTCACCTTCCAGAGAAAAACTGGATGAGACGTCCATGCCACTTTGCAGCTTCCCCAGGGTCACTGAGGTACTTCTTGCGGATGACCTTGCTGGTGGTGCGATGGTAGAAGTCGATCCTGCCTTCTCCAGCGGTGCCACTGGGGCGAAGGAATGACCGCAGTCCCACGTACACAAACCCCCACTGCACCAGGGAAAAATCATAGGTCAGAAAATGAAGATGGGAAACTGACCAAGACTGTTTAGGGACGTGTCAATTGAAACAGACTGACTTAACTGACCAAGACTGCTTAGGGATGTGTACAGACTGACTTAACAGAACAATACTGCTTAGGGATGTGTCAATTGAAACAGACTGACTTAACTGACCAAGACTGCTTAGGGATGTGTACAGACTGACTTAACAGAACAATACTGCTTAGGGATGTGTCAATTGAAACAGACTGACTTCTAAATTATGGATAATGGCAAACTTTACTGCAAAAGACATGCCAAAATCGGAATACAAAGTAAGTAAAAAAATAAAAATAAAATACAAAAGAGAATGAACAAATATCTGAAAAAATCAAGAGAGCAAAGTTCAAATCATCTGAATGCGGTATTAAAACACTGCTGTAGGTTCTTTCTTCAGAGAAAGTGGCTTGATTTTCCCATGGAAAACTCCAGTTTTTGTATGACTAAAAAAAGGATGAAGACACCACACTCAGCACCACCACAATCAGAACCACCATCATCCTCACCACCAAGATTATTGTGTGTGCTTAGATATGTCAGGAAAATTTCCCAACAGATATAAGCATGAAACTGAACACTGGTTTCATGCACCCGACTCAGTTTCAAGCACTGAGTATACTTTGATTTGTTATGAAAATACCACACAAGACAAGATCAATCAAAATCCAGCTACATCTCCCCCCAAAAAACAACAACAACACACACATCCCAACAACAGAAAACAAACAACCAAAACAAACAGAAAGGAATGAAACAACAACAACAACAACAAAATTACAGATACAAAATCAAGTCATTCACACAATCTGCAAATTTTCAGGGTAATCCCCTTTGTCAAGCTACAAAATGACACTTAACAGTTAAATGGTCAAAAACGATGAAAAATGAAATGAGAAGCTGTAATCCCCTCTCATCTCATTTTTCATCATTTTTGACCATTTAACTGTTACTTAAGTGTTGTTTTGTAGCCTGACAAAGAGGTTTACCCAAAAAATCTGCAGACTGCGTGTTTGTGTCCAAATATATAAGCATTCTTTTGAACCTTTTATGTGTTTGGATCTTGTTTTAGAACTGTGCTTGCAGTCGTTCTTGTTTCAGATTTTTGTTTGTTGTCATTCACATAAAGACCTCAAGATACAGCCTCCATGCACTGACATAAATGCCATCATCATTACTAGCCTTCAGTTCTTATTCACTATGGTCCTACAGTGGGGTACTTGGTTTTGGCTCAGGTAGTTTTTGTCTATGGGCCTGTGGAATAAAACATGTCACCCTGCTTATAGTCACTGGCAATTTATGCAGGTTCCCACAGTCAGACTCTACAGAATATCACAGGTACCAAACGATGTGTTATTCTGCATTGATAGATAGATGACTGGCTGGTTTTATCATTGTAACAGTGACTTAAACAAACTTGTGACTTAATGACATGTGTGTTTGAACTGGTGTAAAAGAATCTGAAAGTGTGATTCATCCCGAGGTGACCCTACATGGTTGATTGGACATTAAAATCCAAGAACTAACTCACTAACTTGAAAATGTGATTCATTCCGAGGTGACCCTACATGGTTGACGGGACATTAAAATCCAAGAAGTAACTCGCTAACTCACCACAGCCATAGGCAGCTTCTGCTTGAAGTCGCGGGGCATGCAGTCACTGGCAGAGGCAGGCAGAGCGGGCTGGACAGAGAGCAGGTACAGCAGCTCTTCCTCCTCCAGCCCATAGTGGGAGGTCTCGATGAGACAGAGAGCTGCCTGAACCATGTCTCCTCCAAACTCCTCCACCACCCGCTGTAGCACCTGTTGATCAAAACCAACACCTGGCATCTCACTTTCTGGTACTTTAAAGTCACGACTGATTGCTTTTTTTATATTGCACTGTTCTCTGCTCTCCAACAGACTCACTGCTCTCCAATCACATGCGACTGAATGAATGACAACCTAACATCATTTGAATATTCACTGAAGTGGCATACTTACAGCCCTAGTTAGTATACATGACATTGCTGGTGCCAAATAAAACTGATGCCATCTCAGCACATATTCTGTGCACACCATACAATCATGAACCAATTTACAGAGCAATTTGGTCATTTACTGCATGCTGGACTACTTTAGTGCTTCCATAATCCACCAAACTTGGACATGGACTGCAGGATCTTTATTGTGAATATGTATGCGATCTTTTTGCATACATATACGTATTAGGGAGGGGGATCAGTTTATATAGTCTCCGCTGATGTACTTGTCTCTCGGCTGGCAAGGCTCTGTGATAGATGTCAGCCAAAGTTTCAAGCCGACTCAATCTCAAATCAGGCATGAGAGGAAGTGTCCCAGCTCTGGAAAGGAGTCAGCAATCACCTGATGGCCAGGAGAGCACTTTCCCCCACCCCAGAATTATAAACAGTTCCGTGCTGCGCTCTGAACCCTGCCCCTTTCCTCACAAGCTTGTGACCTGGCCAGGGAGATGTCTCTAGTTTGGCTACCATGTGTTGACTGGTGGAATGCACAATGATTCAGGTCAATGCACGATGATTTAGGTCAATCCCGCGCAATGATTTAGGTCAGATTCAGCAGTCAGATAATCGCAATTTGCCCCATTTTGATCGCATCTCATCATCTTGTCATCAACAAGCATTCCCCATTTATTATTTTGAAGGTTTTGTTAAACATCAACAAGCTTTTCACTCCTCTGCTTTAGATTATGAGAAAAACACAGCAGCCAGTCTTCAGGTGTTTCCTGCATAATATTGTGATGGTCTGATTGGCTGAAATGCTCAGGTGATTGGCAGCCTGGTACCCTAGCTCTCTTGTGTCTGACTAAAACAGCTCTCAGATTCAGCCTTGTGTAGTGTATAATTATGACAATGAAGAGATATATTGCAGTGCAATGTGCAAACATCCACACTTACAGTTTCCACCAGTCCAGCCAGCTCACCGGACAATGTTCGAATTTTGTCAGTCACATGGCGAAACTCTCCAAACACCCGCAACTCTTCACAGGCAATGCTGAGATACAGTGGTCTCCCTGCATCCATCTTTTTCACCAATATGTCCATCTGCACACCCACAGAGTTATGCACTGGAGCTATAGGCAAGAGGCAAGTAATGGAATGAACAACAAAAATACCATGAAACAAATAATCTCTTTAATGCAAGCTGTGAAGACTATGCTTGCTGGGAGTCAGATCAGTCATGAAGTTTTCACATAAGACATGCAAACGCTAAAAACAAATCACCTGTTTTCAGCAACAAGCAGACTTCTGCCATGACAATTTCACATGAATTACAACAATCTGGTCAATGGTCACCAGTCTCAAGCACTGAGCAGACTTAGAACTGTCCTGGACATTTTACACAAGACTTAAAAATGTTTGCCCCCGAGCATAGATTTGTCATGGAAAATAATCAAACTCCAGCCACAAGAGCACAACTGCCACTCCCCCCAAAACAACAATAAAAACAACAACAACAAAAACAAAAACAACAAATAAATAATAAAAAGATAACAAATACAAATAACCCGTTTTGTTGTTGTGGGTTTTGTTTTGTTTTCCAAACAAAAACTACTTTTTGCAATTTCTTTCCACTAACAGTCACAAAGATTATTCAGGATTGTTCAGTCTGAAAACACTGCTCCTCATGGGATTGCATAATTATGATGTCCCATAAACAATTAAGGGGGCAACACTTTGCAAAAGACATCATGATAATGTTCTAAAGGCAAGAGATGGATTAAGACTGAATACATCCTTCTCCACTAACCCACCACCCCACCCCTACCCACTTCAACAACCCTACACCCCCCCCCCCAAAAAAAAAACCCAAAAAAACACAACCCCAACCCAAACTTATGTCACCGAGTGTACTGTGTGTGTTCTGGGCCATGACATTTTAACCTTTCTTTTGTCATTCTTTCTCTTTTTTGATTGGCCGAAAGTTTTATGGCCCTAACACATGAAGTGTCAAAACTTGTGGGCTGGGCCTGCTGCGTCCTCTTTCCCCCAGTGTTCCTGCAGAAGCAGGTTGTTTTTTGAGCTGCTGCCTGGGCACCCATGTTGTCTGATTCAAGGGACAGCCTACACTGTTTCCTGGTTGGTGTAAATAAAAGTTATGTTATAGCAATCGCTGACTTGTGACTCTTCATTTATGCTTCCAACCTGCTTCCTCCACTCCCCACCCCGTTTCCCTACATTAGCAAAAGAACTGATCAGTTTGAAACTTATTACCACCCACCTGTTCTGCATCCAAGCGTTTGTTATAGGTCTGCAGCAGCTGCCCTGCCATACACTTCCGGGTTGTCTCATTCAAAGGGTTGACCGCCACTTCCTGTGCAGGGCTGGCATGGTTACGCAGGGAATCAAGGGTCAATCCTTCCAGGGTGCTGACCACAACACGTAGTCCCTCTGGCAGTTGCCTTGGCAACCATGCTAACTTGTGGGTGCCTCCTGCAGGAAGAGGAAGGGGTTTCAGAGGTTGCATGCAGACCCTGAAAACACACCTTCTGAACATGGTCATCCACTTACCGGAAGTAACCACTGCAGAAAGAATGTTAATTTGTGGGGAATGGGAAGGCCAAAAACAAAACACTCAGCCACTCCAAATGAATGGTGACACAACTTATTGCTGATGTGATTGTGCGCACACATTCTGAGTGTGTGAATGCATCTGTATATGCATGTGTGTGTGTGTGTGTGTGTGTGTGTGTGTTGTGGTTAGTGTTATTGCCCTGTGCTCCCACCTTGTGCGGTAGATGGGCACTCTAGAAATCCTCTTTATTATTATTATTATTATTTTATGTTTTGGCCAGGTTGAAATATATCAGCACTGGCTGGCAAGACAAGGACTAACTCTTTTTGAGTCAGTATGTTAATACCAACAAAATTCACAACCCTTCCAGATATGACAGACTGTAATGGAGCAGTTTTTGTTGTTGTTGTTTTCTTCATTTGTTAATGCAATAAAGAGAAACTGTGGTGGGGGAAGAGAGAGAGACAGACAGACAGAGACAGAGAGAGAACATGAACTCAAACACTTTAATACTCAAGGATGATAGCATTAGGTCCATTTGGCCTTATGTAACAGCCAGTCCTTGCTATACCACAAAGACAGACAAGCATGACTAAACTACAAACACACATACAGAGAGGGAGAGAGATACATCAGGGGGATTAGCAAGCTACATCCCTCCAGGTTTCCAGTGGGTGGTGATGAGGATGGTGTGGAGTCTGGTGGGGGATCAAAAAGATGAGACAAAGAACATAACAACTTATAGTTGACCTGTATCATCCATTTGATTCAAGGCATCGATGAAGATGACTAGCTTTGTGGCTCCTGCCCTCTTGGCCTCTTTGGAGGCCTCCTGGAACATGGTGGGTGTGAAACGCATCATGTCATCCGGGTCCAGAGGCATGCTCTCCTGCTGGTCTGCAGGCATGCACTCACGGTAGATCCGCGACAGGACGCTGAAGGCAGAGGTTGAATCCGGGCTCACGCCAACAAAGTGGAAAAACACCTGCAGGTACAAGCAACAACTTTTATCTGCTAGCTGTCTCTTATTTCCTCCCACCTCAGCCCACCTCCATTCCCATCTACCTGACCATATTGATGGTGCATTGTTGTTGTTGTCACTGGTAGGCATTTTGTCTTCTTGTTTGTGTGTGTATGTGTGTGTCATTGTGTGTGTGTGAGCATGCATGCGTGTGTGCGATGTGATTGTGTGTGCATTGTGGGTGTGAAAGTGTGTGTGTGTGTGTGTGTGTGTGTGTGTGTGAGATGTCATGTGTTTGTGCAGAGTGTGTGTGTGTGTGTGTGTGTGTGTGTGTGTGTGTGTGTGTGTGTGTGTGTGTGTGTGTGTGTGTGTGTGTGTGTGTGTGTGTGTGTGTGTGTGGTGTGTGTGTGTGTGTAGTGTGTGTGTGTGTGTGTGTGTGTGTGTGTGTGTGTGTGGTGTGTGTGTGTGTGTGTGTGTGTGTGTGTGTGTGTGTGTGTGTGTGTGTGTGTGTGTGTATGTGTGATGTGCATGTGTGGGTGTGATGTGCATGCGTGTGATGTGCATATGTGTTGTGGGTGCAAAAGTATGTGTGTTTGTGTGTGTGTGTGTGCGCATGCGTGCGTATGTGCATGCGTGCATGTGTGTGTGCATGTGCATGTAGTTTGTTTTGTGGCTGTTTCTATTCTTCTTCTTCTTTTTTTCTTCTTCTTTTTTTCTGCACATTTTCATTTTACAATCCCCCCAAATGTGTCATTGTGACTGCTTGTTGGTTTTTGTCATTCTTGTAGGGAAGGCAAAGGGGAAAGGGTGGCATCATTTTATTTTTATCTTTCATATTTATTTATTCATTATGGGAAGTGAAGTTGCTTGTTCCGCTTTTGCTGTTGTTGTTGCTCTTGTTGTTGTATGCATGTCATAAAGGGTTTGCATTTTGGGGATGTGTGCAATACCTTTTGTAGAGCTAATCTCTCAATGCAGAAAATACATGCAAAAGGACTTCGCTTCTGTGCATTTCACAACATTTTCTTCAGGCTCCTACCTTCAGCTTTGGGTCACTCAGGTAAAGTTTGGTGCAGTTTGCCATCATGGAGCTCTTCCCCGCCCCAGGGTAGCCAACCAGTGCCAGAAGGCCGGCGGTCTTAGCTTCACTTCTGATGTACTTGTCTATCGCCTTCATCTCCTCATCCCGACCCAGCAATACCTGAATGCAAAACAGAGAATGAATGAAGAGTAAAGAATCCATGGACCAACAGAAGTAGCACCCAAAAGAGGAAGCACTTGATGACCTTCATTGAAAAGATGAGACATTAGCTGTAATCAATCCACTGATCAGTCATCTAATTCATCAAACAGTTAGTCATTAAGTCAAACAATGCTTTGTCTACTTGGGTGAACAATGATATGTGTGTGTGTAAGTCATGAGACCTCTTGGGGAAGGTGCAGTGTATGTGTGTGTGTAGGGATGGGGAGTGTGTGTGTGTCTGTTGTGTGTGTGTGGGGGGGGGTTGCATGCATATGTGTGCAAACATGTGTGTGTGGGGGGGCTGGGGGGGGGGGGGATTCCATAGACTGAGGACACTATAATTATACTATACACATCCGACAGCAGTACAAAAACTTAGGTTAAGCTGACCCAAACCACAAAGCCTTATTCAAAGCTAACAATTAACCCATTCACTGGTATTATGACAAATTTGAAACCCTTAAGCCTTTTTGTCTTCATTTTCGCACTGGCATGTGAAAGGATCTCCATCAAAATGCATAGCATTGAAAACAGATGTTATAGGACGAGAAAACATACTGTTTGCAGGCGTGTTTGTGCATCATTCAGCCCGGAAATTTTACAGGCTGGGGCAGTGAAGGGGTTAATCTCCCTCAAAACTGACCACTTTGCTCATTCTTACTGCTTTACCTGTGCTCGCTGAAAGATGAACTCTTCCTGGTCAGCACGTCTCACTTCCATCTCAGACATTTCCTGCTCTGCTGAAATCTCAGGATATTGCTCAGCAATCTTGACCTTGAAGTATTCCAGGATAGTCTGACCAAACATGTCAAAGTTACCCAGCACCATGCGCTTTCCCTCACGTCCCTCCACAGAGCAGTCATACTCCACCACCTTGCCAGGGAAGTGTGCCTTCACCTTCTCTGCAACATGTACCAGCCACTCTTCCCATACTTCACCATGTCAGTTTGTGACTGGAGATGTACATCTTCATGCTGTGTGGAACCTTACTATACTGTCAATACTATCCACCCCAAAGCCAAGTCCCCTACAGCCATGCACTCTCTCAATACCCAATACTATCCACCCCAAAGCCTAATCCTCTACAGCCATGCACTCTCTCAATACCCAATACTATCCACCCCAAAGCCTAATCCTCTACAGCCATGCACTCTCTCAATACCCAATACTATCCACCCCAAAGCCTAGTCCCCTACAGCCATGCACTCTCTCAATACCCAATACTATCCACCCCAAAGCCTAGTCCCCTACAGCCATGCACTCTCTCAATACCCAATACTATCCACCCCAAAGCCTAGTCCCCTACAGCCATGCACTCTCTCAATACCCAATACTATCCACCCCAAAGCCTAGTCCCCTACAGCCATGCACCCTCTCAATACCCAATACTATCCACCCCAAAGCCTAGTCCCCTACAGCCATGCACCCTCTCAATACCCAATACTATCCACCCCAAAGCCTAGTCCCCTACAGCCATGCACCCTCTCAATACCCAATACTATCCACCCCAAAGCCTAGACCCCTACAGCCATGCACCCTCTCAATACCCAATACTATCCACCCCAAAGCCTAGACCCCTACAGCCATGCACCCTCTCAATACCCAATACTATCCACCCCAAAGCCTAGACCCCTACAGCCATGCACCCTCTCAATACCCAATACTATCCACCCCAAAGCCTAATCCTCTACAGCCATGCACCCTCTCAATACCTGATCTTCTACCTAATGGGAACATTGTGCTTCATTCACCTCATCTGCAGCCCAAAACCACTCTGTAGATTACTCTGTCACATGATGGCGATCCAAGTGCACTTTCACCTTGTCCACAACTAATAGCCTCTAACAACTACTAACACTCTGTCAACACAGTAGATATGACAGACACAACGATTAGTCTAAATGAATACACCAGTCCACTTTGACTGTAAGCTCTGCCCTAAAGTCTGACATATGAGTATGAAAACAGTTTTGTGAGTGTGTGTGTGTGTGTGTGTGTGTGTGTTTGGAGGAGGGGGGGTTGCCAACCTACACCTCATTTATATACAGATGCTGATTGGCTGGGATGTGTTTCCAGTACATTTTGACTGACAGAGTGGAGTGGTCCATAAATGATTGGCATCTTTCAATGAAGGGTTCATTTATGATGCATGGAGGTGTGAAGAGTGTTGCTTGGTAAAAGTGGTCCTAACAAAAAGGTGGTCTCTCATTGAGAGGTCACTCCACGAAAGTTACAATCCACTGCAACTGGCTTCTTGAAGTATGTATCAGTGTAGTTGACTGTTTAAAGAATTTGTGAAAATTCATGCTTCTTTGTGCTTTTTCCCTTGTTTTTGTGTTTTTTCCCTTAACATTGCAATGCTGTATTTATATTTAAAATTCATTTCATAATAAATGAAATAATGGAGAAAAAAGAAAGAAAAAACACACACAAGACAATTAAAGCCATGACTAACATAAGAAAGAAAACAACCGAAACTGACAATCTTTATGACTGTGCCTGACAGCATATGTCTGCTCATCTCTTCCATGTGAAAGTTTCCTTCTAGCCAAACCTGTGTATGTTTCAGAGATGCTCAGCAGTGCAGCACATACACACACATCAGGTCTAAAATAACGGTCTTCTTGAGAGACATTTAGCATACCTTTTAGCACACTGAGGGACTTAATAGCCTCTGGTTCTGACTCAACATATGAATACTTGATGTCTTCATCCACTCGTTCCAGAAAATTCGGCTTACGCATCATGAACAATGCCTGCAACAATCAACATAGCTTCTTTATCCACACTACAGAACATGCGCCAATGAACCACGGACAATTCTTGCAACAGTTAATAAGTTGTCTAGGATTTCCTCACTGCAGAACAATGAGGAAAATGCACCATGAACAAGTCTTGTAAGATCAACACAACATCTTCATCCGCCTACAGCAGGAAATTGGGCTTACAATAGCAATGGTCAACACACTGTCTTTTGCATCCACACACAGCAAAAAATATGGGCTTACATCAGCAACAATCAACGCAAAGTTTTCATCTGCAGAGAACTGGGATTATGTCAGCAATTATCAACACACTGTCTACCACATCTATGCTCTGCAAAAATGTGGGCTTATGACAGCCACAATCAAGTTTTCATTCACAGACATCAGGAAACTGGGCTTACATCAGCATCTGAGTCATCACAAAGTGTTTATCTATGCATTATAGAAAAACTGGGCCTACACTGACAACAATTAAAATAATATCTTTATTAATTCACACACTGCAGTAAATTTGAACTTCACATTATGAACAATGCCTGTAACAGCCAGCATACCTTCATCTCTGCACTGTAGAAAAATAGTCAGCATGAATATGAAGCCTTTTTCAAAGAATTGTGAATTCAAAAGACTACCCCAAACCCCCACCCCCAAACCATCATTGAAGAAAGAAAGAAAGAAAGAAAGAAGAAGAGAGACTGAGAGAGACACAGCGAAGAAATGAAATAGAAGAAAATCACCCAGTCTCTTTCATTTCTGTTTATTTCATCATATGCAAAGAAAACTGGCATCCTCCACCTCCCTCTTCCTGAAAAAAAGGTTCACTGATTTCTTTGTGACAGCTGATGGCTCAGTCCTGAGTTCATATACTGAGCACTGTGTTACAGAGTACTGGCATTAAGCAGCCAGCTGTAGGAAACAAATGATGCATGTCGATACGCAGACGAACACAAGTTGAATTAAATATATGTAATACCTTCTCCATCTTCATCACTGAATAAATGCATTTTCAATCACATTGGCAACTACGTGCACAGTACTTCTGAACACAACACACTGCTATATGCAAATGGAATGGAATGTTTAGAATATGAAGGGATGTGACCTTCCTACATGTCGTCAGTTCTGGAGAATGTTTTACTAAATTGTAACGTTTTGTCCAGGCTTTTTATCATGTTGATATTGATGATATGCATTTATAGTGCTTGTGCTTTTTTGATTGTCAAGTGGATGCTGATGTTGATACTGTATAGTGCCATGAGCTTGTACATTTTTACAGGATACAACGCTATATATAAGTGTTATTATTATTAGTATTGTAAATGGTATGTCTGTCCGTCCATCCATTCGTCTGTCTGTCTACTTGTCAGTCAGTCCATTTACCTGTAAGTCATCAGTCTCTCTCTCTCAACTGCCCGCCCCCTCTCACTCAAAGACTTACGTTGGGGTTCTTGTCCCAGTAAGCTCCAGTCATGATTTCCAGTGATGTGAGTGACATCCCCGGCAACCACTTATACCTACAAAAGACCAGTAACTGCATTGTCTTAATTTACAAAACATGGTCATTATCTAGCAGTACACCCTAATGCATTCCAGTAAAGCACAGACCTTGGTCGCAATCTGAAATGCAAAACTGAAAAGAGAGGTGACAGAAAGAACACTTTTTGCTCCAGTATGTGGGGGTACATAGACTCAGTTTGTTACCCAGATTGCAGTGTAGTTCCACATATTTACTGTTGAAAATCAATAAAATACTTCAAAATCTATACATGGGGATTCGTGACATGTTCATGAATAGGTACTTCATAAGTCATTTGCACACGGACAACGCTGACCTTCTGTCAACAAACTCCTTCCCATGATCAACCTCCCAAGCTTACAGTGATCCTGAAGGTACAATGGATGGATTCTGACTGCGCTTAATTCCCATATAGACCATAGAACCTGGCCAACATGAATTAAGACCATTTTACCCCCACACAGAATTTATGTTATGAGTTATGTGCAAAAATGCTTTGTTTGGAATCCGTCAGTCTTTTGCTCTGTTGCTTTGCTTTAGTAAACATGATGGCCGCTCTCTGAGCTTTTCATGCAGAATTTTATTTGTGATGTTCTGATTGGCTGAATCTGCTCAGGTGACTGACGATCCTCATAATAATAATAATGAACTATTTATAAAATGCGATCTAACATAAATATAGAGCTTGGTGTGCTGTACAAAACTGAAAATTAAACTACATTCATACTGAGGCACCTTAACCAGAAAACGACAATAACAATGACCACAAGCAATTCAAATCACATGAAGCTAAACGAGCAAGACCTACATTACACATACACATGCACACACACAGTCACACACACACACATGCATGTGCACACACACACACACATGCATGCATGCATACACACACACACACACACACGCACACACACACACACACACATGCATACACACACACACACACACACACACAATCTGTCAACCAAAGTAATTTAAAAACAAGTTGGGGGGCATAGGAAATTTGCTATAAATGCAGTGGTTGACTGAAGGTGTTAATTTCAAGAGGGAATTCCAGACAGAAGGAACAGCCCAGGAAAAAGAGTGCAGTCCAAATGTTTTGGTCTTAATGTATCTTCTACTGAACATCAGTGTAATGTTCCACTTCCCTTCAATGAACGTATGATTGTTTGTCAGCTGCTTTTACTGACCTGGCTTTGATGTCGGAGGGCACACCTTCTGGATCCATTACATAACCATATCGCTCAGAAAGCATGCTGAGGAAGTAGGGATACTCATTCTCCTCACGGCATCTATCACCAACAGAAAATGTGGACAGCAGATGTAATTCACATTCTGATTTGAACAATTTATTTTGTCTTGAATAAATCCCCTTGAGCTTTTTTTCTTCTTCTTCTTTTCTTCCAGCAGCAAAGCTACTACCTCAAAGTTCCTGCCTCTCTCACACAGAGCATCACGCAGTCTGTCAGTTTCAAACAGAGCATGATATAGTCACTGCACTCTGAAAAAGAATATAATGTAGTTACCCGACACTAAGAATCTCAGACAAGCAGAGCATTACAATTAATGCCACCATCAAATGGAGCATGGCGCAGTTTCTTGTCCATATCACATAAACAGAGCATTAGAATTACTGCCACCCCTAAACAAAGCATGGCACAGTTACCTGTCAATCTCAGACAAACAGGTAAGCAGAGTTTCCCTGGTGTCAGCATCTTTGGGAACTCCCCAGCGCAGGTCACACTCAATGAGGTGCAGCTTACGCTCTTCACACCACTGACGCAGCACCGGAATGGTGACCCGGATGAGGTGCTCACGCTCGCTGTGCATGTCTCTGAAGGTGCTGCTGATGAACAGCCTCACAGTACGCCAACCTGTACGCTACAAAGACCAAACAATTGATGATGATGATGACTGTAGACTTGCAGAGCACTCTGTATCCTTGTACAAGGCATATCTCATGGCACAATGATTGACACAACCCAAAAAAAAGCCCAACAGAGATAGAAACAATAAAATTAAAAACAAAATTTAGAGCCGATTTGGCATTCTTATAAGCGTTTGTGACCCCTTATATTCTAGTGTCAGAACAGAGCTGGTCTGATAAGAGATTTCTTTAGCATGCTGATAAACATACTGACCATCCAATGTTAATGTCAAATATTAACACAACTCCCTAGCATAACTTGGTATTGGTTTGATGATAGCTAGGTTTTCCTAACTGAGAAGCATGCTGACCATCTCATACAAGTGTCAGAAAATCAGACAATGCCCCAGCTTGCATACCTTGATGTTGGGTGTGATGACAGGTTTCTCCGTGTTGATTAGCTTGTCGACAATGTCGTACCATTGCTTTGCCTCATCCCCTTCGCCCATCATTTGCATCAGGTCATCGATGTTGAACTCCTGCCACTTAGACACTTTCTTCCTGCTCCCCAGGGCCCCCATCACTTGGCTCTGCAGTGTCAGATTCTGCAGCTGTTTGTCCAGTGTATCTGCACACACACACACACACACACACACACACACACACACACACACACACACACACATACACAAACAAAATGTCACTTACAAAGATGTTCCTCCAGACTCCATTCAAGATTACTTTATTATCTCATCAGAGAAATTAAAATATGGCTGAACATTAACCACATCACAGCACACAATAACACGTATCAGCATTCTCAAACTATGACATTAATTCTCTTAAAAAAACAACAACAAAAAACCCAAAACAGTCTGAGCTGAATTAGACATGTTTGACTTTTATTTGTCTTAAATTTTTTGCTGTGCTTGATGCTGCTTCTACTTTTCATAAAAGTTGCCACGGGAACCATATGTGTGTGTGTGTGTGTGTGTGTGTGTGTGTGTGTGCGTGTGTCTGCTAATGAGTATGCATGCACACATTCACATGTGTATGTGTATTTATCTGTGGGTAAGTGTGTGTGTGTCTGCGTACATGCATGTGTGTGTGTGTGCATGTGCATCAATCATAAGTAGCTCCCTAAGTTCCATACCATGTGCCATGGTTGTGGTCTCCTGACTCTTTGACTGGGTTCCAGAACTGGCAGTGGCAGACAGTCCACTGGTGTTACTGTCCTTCGCTGGCTGCTCTGGGCCAGTTGTCTTTGCAGAATGTTTGGAAGCAGTGCTCACTGTGTCCGCAGTCCCAGACTTGTTAGATTCAGAGCTGACACTTGATGCTGCTGACTTGGCACTGGCTTGTTGCCGTTTAGTTGCTGAGGCTTTCTTGGATGATCCGGATCCCATGGTAACGGTAGCAAGTGCGGCGTCGTTAAACTGCTTTCTGCAATTTGAGTACCTTCAGTCAGATTGTTAAACTGTAACAAAGCTGAGTTTAAAGTCCTTGTAATAAAACAAAATACAAAACACCTCCCACCCAAAAAACACCAGCAACAAAAAGACAACTAACAACAACATGTATAAGCTGGTGAATCGTTACTGCAACAGAACTGTTATCAAACTTATGAGATTTAATACACTCTTTGATTGTAATTTATATTCCTTATTTGCAAAATATTTGGATTTTCTTTTCTTTATTTTGTATGCCATGAATTATGGGTTGGGAAACCCATGTTTTACCTTTATGTACATGTGCATGTGTGAAATACCATTGTTTGCAGTCATGTTTATTCATTTCGGTTCAGTCAATTTGAATGAATTGATACATTGAGCAATTGGGTGAGAAAAATGGCACTGAATGATGGGCTTCCCACTAGAAAACATTTCACAAACCACAGCAAGAAGAAGACACTTGTGCAGAAACCCCAAAACAATGACATTCCTCCATCAGTCACTACAATGGCCATAAGAACATCCATGCAGTCCTTTCACCAATATTCAACACGTCCAAAAGTCACAACTTGAAATAACAGCTCATACGCAATGCATCCTGCCAGACAGCAAGGCCCACTACTGTTTCCTCAGCAAAAGAATGGCAACATAGTTATCTGTTTATGGAATGTGTGCTTCATCCTGAGGTGGTTGACCAGATGATAAAGTCCATGAACTAAATAACTACATTCAGTCATCATGAACTGAAAGCCTCAAGCAAATATATATATCGATATAGCCACTGAACAAGACTGCACCTTGTACAACATTTCAAATTATCACTGATAAATGATTTATATTTTTATGAAACAGTAACTCTTCCTGTGGAAAACTGTAGCAAATACCAATGTAAATTAACAGTTCAACTTAGCTTGCTCAGGCACAAATCTTGTAAAACTGTGACAGTATCACTATGTGCATGGGTGCATATGTGCATGTGTGTAACAGGCTACGTGCTCCAGTCTGGAGAAATAGTACATAAAAGAGTACATTATTATTATTGGCATTTTTATTATCAGTGCCTGTCTGACATTTGTATGCATTTGTATGCATAATTTGCAATATGACCACAACAGACAGTAAACGTCACATATTTCCCATACCCACTTTTCAGTCAGTATGAGAAGACATTTACCAAAATGGCCAACATACAGACATGTACAGGTACCGTGACCATAAAACTGGCAGAATGATATATCAGTTCTAGCTCCTTCTGATCAATGGCTGAGTATCAAATCGACACAACACTTATCAAAACACATGTAACACTTGAGGTCCAAGTAACTATAATATACACAAACCTAGGTAGACCATTCCTGTGGTCACAGATTATGTGTACATGTGTATATATCATGTTTGTGAATGGTGTGTTCTAGTACATTGCATTTTTGTTTTGCAAAAAGATTTCAATAAGAGCTATCCATTATCATCTATTATCTGTATACATTAATGTAAGTAAGTATAGCACATTAACAAAACATACATGTACCTTTCATATGACCACTATACTACTACCAGCTAGCTGAGACAAAGTTAGTCAATTAGTTATTGTATTGCAGTTGGTTAAAAACAAAACCACTCACAGTCATTTTGCAAACATGAATGTTAGAGTAAAAAATCAAGCAAATGTGATTTGGAGAAAAACAGTTGTCTTAATGGTCAGTAGACCTAATTGGTCAGGGCTTTATTAGAACTATGAAAATATTGATGGAAACATTTTTATTCAAGAAGCTGTTTTAGAAGAATAGTGGTTACTCATCAGGGAGGTATTTCATCAGGATTTCTGCTGAGCCAGTTAGCCCTTTTGTTCATTTTGAAGTTAGAAATGTAACTCAACTCAAAAAAACTTGGTGCGAAACATGTGTTTCTGAAAACAATATGCATCATAATTGTGTGTCTAAGAAGGTATGCTGTGCACCTCACCATTTGGATTCTTTAAATTTCCAATATTGTAGCCTGAAGATGGTTTTCTCCTTAGTCCTACTCCATTTATGAAAATCCACCAACAACAGACAGTCCCAATCTAACAAGTCTGCTGGATAATCTTGTGTGCCAAGTCTCTGAAATAAAAATGGAGAAGTGAAGATCCTTATGTAGCAAGACTTTGTATACATATTGTGGTTGCTTAATTTACAACTGCATGATTCTGCCTCAGTTTAATTTTATTCAATATTCTGCCTCAGTTTAATTTTATTCAATTAATTTTTTTATAACAGAATTAACTGTGTAGGAATTGTTATTGGTAGTTTAATCAAGTACTTGAGAATATAACTATTACAAGGAAGAGATACATGAATGCTCCAGAATCAAAATGTTAACATTCATCACATTACCTGAGCCAAATGTCTGGAATAGCATAACAAAGATGCTCAATGATCATATTACAACTTTTGTTCTATATTCATCAGTACCACAATGCATTCAGTTTATGTACTGAAGCCTGAAATATAGGAACCCACCAATATGTGGAGGTATGCTAATTAAGACTTGAATATCTGTACGTTGTTTTAATAAGCTGCTTAAATTCTGAGCATTAATATTTTTCAGAACACAGATCATTGCATTTGGCAGGTGTAGGTATTTCAGTATATATACATCATCTTTGGCAGGTCAAGTATAGCTGCCTCTGTACACAAATCAATGTTTCTGGCATGTATGGCTATATCCTTTGATCAGAGCACGCACCATCTTTGTATTTGACAGCTGTACAGCTATTTCAGTGTACAGACAAATGTGTTCCATAGGTGCAGTTTCTCTGATACAATTACAAGTCAGATCAACATGTCTCAACTTTCTTTCATTTTACTTAATGTCCTCAGGTGCTAAAGAGCATATTAGGGACAATCTCTAAAGTAAGCTTGTCTTGGATATAAAACATGTCTCATTGTCTGGCAGTACATTAATTTAAGATCAATGATTGTGTTTGCTAGGTGTAGCTATATTCTGGGACACAAATCAACATGGCTGGCATGTGTACATATTTAAGGATACAGATCAACACATTTAGCAGGTATTACAAGAAGAAAATGTAGGCCAGCTCGCTCCTTAATCAGTTCAGTTCAGTTCAGTTCAAGATCGTATCTATGCACTCAGAAAAATTCCACCCCATCTCTCAAAAATTTCCCCAACATTGCCTTTGAAACAGTTCCAATACTGATGATGGCCCTCTCTCAAGGAGGATCATCTAGTGCTTCCTCTTTCCATGCCTCTCTCCTCAAGGCAATTGATGGTGTGATGTCCTTGGCTTTGTGCCCGCAGGTATAGTATCTCGATCAAGCTTCTCACCACTTCAGATTTTCCAAGACACAAGCCATTTGTGAAGGTTGCTTTGCCCACCAGTCTATCTGCTCGATTATTTCCCCTCACTGCGGCATGTTCAGCTCCTTAATCTGAGCAATGACCCAAGAAGACATTTTAATGGCTCAATTATCAGTTTGGTTCTAGTCAAATGTTTTCTTTAGAGTTAGACAGACACCACAGTGATTGACGAAGATCCTCCGTGTTATTTCCATGCCATAGGCTGCGGCAAAGATAAACGGGTGGGGTGCATGCACTACTTCCGACAAGACGCAATGAATGTAGATCTAGCGACAACACAACGTCCACACAACTATGCGAGGGCTGCAGACAAGCAACAAAGTCGCCTGCTTTTGTTTTGCGTAAGTACGCGGCACGTTCAAACAAACATTGCCACCGCTCTCATCACAATCCCCGCTGCCTTTATATTCCAAGCTGCAGCGCGATATGCCACATTTTTACCTGCGTTTCAATATAGCCAACAACCCAGAAACAGTAGAGAAACAGGCCGACGCTATGATAATTATTTGGTACGCCTACCTGAACATGGCCGGCCCGTAGAATGGTT
>JABMCL010002481.1:207500-227500 GCA_018857735.1 Alviniconcha marisindica | reverse complement strand
AAGCCGACAACATCTTCACCGAAGCAATCTTCGAAACGTAATGCCGCGCAGAGAGATACAAAACCCCAAACGGGCTCTTCTCCACCACCGAACAAACGGAAGAAAGGCAAAAAGCAATTCCACACAGGGCTCATTGCGTTCGTCAAGCGGCTTGCCAAATCAGACCCCTCAGAGCATCAGCTGCTGAAAGCCGCCCTGGGGTTCCCGATCGGCCTGATCCTTTCTGCCGGGTTGTTCTTCGTGGTCATCCTTCCCATGGACTTGGACCCGGACGTCCGAAACCTTGTCGGAAGTCTGGTGGGGTTGGTACTGGCCATCGGCTTCGCTTTCAGTGTTCAGGTAGGTTTGCTTAAATTGCATGTGCAGGGTAACAACGCTACCCCCCCTCCCTGCACGCCCCCCTCCCCCTTCCAACCACCACCAGCACATGGCTCCATTGAAATACTCTGCTGATTTGGGAGTATATTAAATCTTTTATTATGATTTATTTGGAGCGCCGCTTCTAGCGGGACTGGACTTCGAGTGTCTTTGATCACCTGTCGTAGGTCGCGGCCTCTTGAAGTTTGGCAACAAGATCAAAGATGCCACGGGTACCGTTACGCCAGCTCTGACACTTGGCGGTGTTTTGTACACAAGCCCAGCTAATTGTCACTAACACAAAACTAGGTTTGTAAAACAACAACAACAACAAAGCAACAACAGCAACAACACACACAAAATCAAAACAAAAACAACGAAATCAGCAAACAAAAGAAAAAGAAAAAGCAAACAACAAAACAAAAACAAAACAAAACAACAACAAAACAAAAAATACAACAAAAATGAATTTAAAAACTCAACAAAAACAAAACAAACAAACAACCAAAACAGCAACCCCTAAAATCAAAAACAAAACAAAAACAAATAAAACATCCCACCTTGGCGAAAAAACAAACACCCCCCCCAAAAAACAACAACAACAACAACAACAACAAGAAAACAAAACAAAAACAAAAACAAAACAAATAACAACAGCAAACAAAAACAAACAAACCAACAAAAACAAAATACCCCAAACCACACGACCATTTCAAAACAAAGCAAAAAAAAGAAGAAAATAATCCCCGATTTTTAATGCTAATATTATATTTTTTCTTTCTTTTTATCTCTCCTATATGTTGGCGAAAATGTACTTTTCGTCACACAATGACCCTAAAGCATAGCAGACTAGAATGAAAGAAAAACAAAATGCAACCACTGATCGATGTTGTCGATTCCCCACAACGTAGTCTACGGTGTGGTCCTTTCTGCGCTGTAGTTCCTTGTGTTCAGTTTGGCACGCCAAAGCCATTTCAGTGCGCTTGATCATTTCCCTCTATCAACACACGTCAGACGACCCAAAGCAGCAGCTGCTAAAAGTGCAAATAAACAGCTAGTTCTTTGCCAAAATGGAGGCGTGGCTGAGCGGCGAAGACACTAGACTGAGAGGTTGCGGGTTTGAATCCCAGTTCAGACAATAGCCCCCCCCTCTCCCCCCCCCCCCCGCCCCCCCCTCCCCCGCGCCGCATACACACACACACACACACACACACACACACACACACACACACCACGCACGCACGCACTCACGCACGCACCACGCACGCACGCACGGACGCACGTACTCACGCACGCACGCACGCACGCACGCACACACCACGCACGCACGCACGCACGCAGCACGCACGCACTCACGCACTCACGCACTCACACACCACCACACCACGCACGCACGCACGCATTCACGCACGCACGCACGCACGCACGCACGCACGCACGCGCACACACACACACACACACACACACACACACACACACACACACACACACACACACAAGCGCAAGCACATGATCGCGAGCAGAGGTTGACCTTCATTTCTGCGTCCGCCGTACCCATCACAGGTGAACGGGTGGGTGAAGTTGGCGGGGTTGGGGTGGAGGTGGGGGTGGGGTTATCCGACACTCCCCATTCTCTTTCCTCCTCCAAGGTCCGCTGCATCATGCTGCTGGTGCTGCCCATGTTCTTCGGGAAGGCGGGCCGTTCCTTCATAGCCGCCTTCGCCATCATCTTCCTGCTGTCTGGCCCCGTCGACAACATCGTCGTCAACTGCCGCGAGGTGGCGCGCTCCCTCAGCTGTCTGGCCCAGCTCCTGGCCAACCACACCATCACTAAATGGAAACTGCGCCTCAGTCCTATCAAGGTGGGTGCTAAGATGCTGACCCGATCCACATTCTCAGGAGGTGAGTGTCACTTTCGGGTGACTGCAGTATCTCAATGTGGGCGTGGAGGGTGGTTCCACATTCTCATTGGGGAGTGTTTAGGGTGATTCCACATTCTCGTTGGGGAGTGTTCGGGATGATTCCACATTCTCAAAGGGGAATGCTTAGAATGACTCCACATTCTCAGTGGGGAGTGTTTAGGATGATTCCACATTCTCAAGGGGAGAATTCAGGATGATTCCACTTTCTCAAGGGGAATGTTTAAGATGATTCGACATTCTCAAGAGGAGTGCATTCCCAAGGGGAGTATTTAGGATGGCTCCACATTCTCAAGGGTAGTGTTTAGGATGACTCCATTTTCTCTTTTTTTTTTTTTTTTTTTTTAAAGATAACTCTACCTGCTCAAGGGGAGTGTTTAGAATGACTCCACATTCTCAGTTTGAGTGTTAAAGGCACATGCTGAATGTTACGAGCGGTTGACAATATTAAACCTGTCACAATGTGTGCAAAGAGTGATCACATTTCTTTCAGGTATCCGGGCTACATATCACTGGAGTATTTGCTGTCATGACTAAATAACCCATAACCTGAATAACCTATAACCTAAACAACCTATAACCTGAATTGCTTATAACCTAAACAACCTATAACCTGAATAGCCTATAACCTAAACAACCTATAACCCGAATAGCCTATATCCTAAACAACCCATAACCTGAATGGACTATAACCTAAATAACCTATAACCTGAATAGCCTAGAACCTAAACAACCTATAACTGGAATAGCCTATAACCTAAACAACACATAACCTGAACGGCATATAACCTAAATAACCTATAACCTGAATAGCCTATAACCTAAACAACCTATAACCTGAATGGTCTATAACCTAAATAACCTATAACCTAAATGGCCTATAACCTAAACAACCCATAACCGGAATGGCCTATAACCTAAACAACCCATAACCTGAATGGCCTATAACCTAAATAACCTATAACATGAATAACCTAAATAACCTATAACCCTGATGGCGAAGGACGCGATCGAGGACCTGCAAGAGGAGGGCTTCTTGGTCGAGCGGATCACACAGGCGGTGAAAGGTGCCTTCGGTCCCATAGTCAAGGAGATGGAGGATGCCAGCGAGGTGGATCAGATGGAGGAGGACCTGCAGGAGGTGGAGGAAATCATCCAAAACAGCGAGGAGAACGAGCCCCCCATCAACGCCTTCAGTGTCCAGGAGGTCGAGAAAAAGTCAGTGTGTGTGTGGTGGGTGGGGGGGGGGGGGGGGGGTAATAGTGGTGGCGGTGGTGGGGTGATTGGATTTAATTTTCCTCAGGGGACTGAGGGTCGTTGTGTGCGATTGGGAGGGAGGTATGGGGGGGGGGGGGGGGGGGGTAGCCAAGTCTACATCCACGCGCACAGTCACTTTCTCAGTCTGTTACCATGCATACTCTCTCTCTCTCTCTCTCTCTCTCTCTCTCTCTCTCTCTCTCTCTCTCTCTCTCTCTCTCTCTCTCTCTCTCTCTCTCTCTCCATACACACATTCTCTCTCTCTGTGTCTCTTTGTCTCTGTCTCAGTCTCTGTCTGTCTGTCTGTGTCTCTGTCTGTCTGTCTGTCTGTCTGTCTCTCTCTCTCTCTGTGCCACATATTTTGTCAGACCTTTGTCCTCTCTGTCTGTTGGTCTGTCCCTCTATTTCTATGTCTCTGTTTGAGTTTCTCTCCACCTCTTTCTCTGTCCCCGTCTGTCTTTCCATTTGTCCGTCTCTCTGTCTCAGTTCCTTAATTTATCTCTCTGTGTCTGCGATCAACACCTTCAATCAACTGGATTAATCTGATTATTGTCGCTTTGGGACTGGCGATGATAAATGTAGTGTGGAACAGTATAAAATGATCATGGCTCAGACCTTTGATACTAAAATTCGACAACCATGCAGCGCCAACTATGAATAGTGCTGGTTCGCAGACAACAAGGTGGATCATGTCCACGTAACATTTTAATGACGACGGCAGACACATGCTAAGCTTTGTTGACATCAGTTTGCTGTGACTACTGCCGGCAGGCACAGTCAGTATAATTAAGTCCTTTTGACACACAAGATCTTAGACATTGCTCAACCCTGTCATCTTTTAAAGCCAGTATTAGTATTTTCATCCCAACTAATCTCACTATCCAGTTTCTGCTACAGTCATTGTGTGTGTGTGTGTGTGTGTGTGTGTGTGTGTGTGTGTGTGTGTGTGTGTGTGTGTGTGTGTGTGTGTGTGTGTGTGTGTGTGTGCTTGTTTTTCCGTGTAATACTTTATGTAAAAATGTTTTGGGTGTGTGTGTGTAATGTGTATGTTTGTTTTTCCGTGTAATACTTTATGTAAATTGTTTCGTAGGACTGTGCTCTACATGTGTATAATTTATGTATCGTCTTTTGGTTCATGTGTATCATGTGAACGCTCAGGGCGTTGATGAGCGCATGATCAATGTACATTATTATTATTATGATTACGCCGTATGGATTCCAGGCACACGTTGTCAAGAACAATGAGCCAGGCCAAAGTGATGGAGGAGAAGTGGGAGAAGAAGCTGGACCTACGATGCGAAGACGTTTTTGCCCAGGGCGTCATTAAATGCAGGTCACCATGCAGCACCCTAGCCACTTTGATTTTCTTCACAGATCCCCCGGTTGCTGGCTCTGCAGCGTTTTGGGGAAGGGGGGCGGGGGCGTGATAACACACGTAATAAGGCTAAAACGGATGACGAATTAAGACTCAAGGGAGTTAATTAGCACCCGAAAGACGTCACACAAGCACAACAACAAAGACCTGAGTCGCCTACGGTAAGTCTCATCTGGCATGCGTGTAAATACAAGGTACGCAAACTCCACCAGAGGTACATCCTCAAATATGTTCAATTAATTTGTCCATGGGTGACAAATAGACGATCTTCGGAAATCCAGGGGACTGCTCTCGGTAAGAGCCTTCGATGCCTGCGGGTGTAGCGCAGAGTAGGCACGCTTTTGTTGGGGGTACAGTGAGCACGTGGGGAAGATGACGGATACCCGTAAACAAAAGGCAGAAAAGGCATCAGAAATGCCGATCAAACACTCACTGCTCGCGGGGAACGTGCAGATCGGATAGTAGGTTCCCCCAGCTGGTAGTCTAGTATAAATTATAACAGGTCCATGCCTGAAGATCTCAAAGTGTCGCAGATCGGTTCTTCCCCGCTGCCACCTCCATTCACGGGACTTCACTCTCCCGGAGTAAGAAAAGATCTTAGCCTGTTATTTCCGGAAATCGTCTATTAACTCTGCAAAAGCTTCAAAGTGGGCTCTTTCTCGAAGACCATCTAAATCTGATCTTTCAAGCTTTACGTGGTGTTTATCTCCTTTGAGGTTAAGCCGTGCACTTTCATACAAGTATCAGTGATCTTTATCGACTCTAAGGGTCACTGCGCTAGCCGAAAGATAAAACTGAAAGCCATCTTCTCTTTACAAGTTCTTATTTCATGTGAATCTAACCTCGAATCCTCGAATGACTGCTACACATAAAGAGATAATAATAAACATCACACTTATAGAGCTATAGTCAATTTTGTGCCTAGATTTATGGGAAACAAATCACGCGCTTTTTGACTTAGGAAAACCCTCAATGTTGGCATTCTCCCGGACGTCGTTTTAGCAAAATAATTGAAAACTTTACCTAGTGAGAATGTCCACCTGGTGTTACGGCGCACTTGAGTTCAAGTTTTCATTTTTTTTTAAATCGTCAGAGTTTGAGAAAATATAAACAGTTGAGCTGCGCAGGGCAAATACTGTCGACACCTTAACTGCTCCGCCGTTTCCCCACAGAGATTGGTTCGGCGACCTCTGGGACAGATGTCTGGACGCACTGTGGATCCTGGGCTACGTGCTGTGCCTGCCGCTGAAGATGACCTTCTTCTGCGAGCTGGTCAAGATCATCCCCGGCGCGCTGGGCATGGACTGCGATTCCAATGAGGTCGTGGAGCCCGGGCTGGGCGAAACCTACGCGGCCGCCAAGGAGATGATCGCGGATTTGGCCGAAGGCATGAAGGTAGACGACCTCTAAAGTGATCAACTGTGTGTAGGTATGGGTGGTCTCTCGTGTGGTCAACAGCTTGAAGGTAGATGACCTCTAAAGTGATCAAAGGTGTGCAAGTATGGGTGACCTCATGTGTGATCAACAGTGTCAAGGTAGATGACCTGTGAGGGGGAGGGGGGGGGGGGAGGCTAACACAAATATGGGCAGTTTGGGAAAGAAGTACCTACCTCGAAGGGCACAACCGGACATAGTTTCAAGCAAACAAACAAGCAACAACAAAGACAACAACAACAGCAAAACCCCACTAAAAGCTAAACAACTGCACACCCCAAAACAAAAATCAACAGCAATAAGAACAACAACAAAAAGAGAGATGGAAAAAAAAAGAGTAGAAAAAACAACAGACACACACAGACACACACAGACACGCACACACACACACACACACACACACACACACACACACACACACACACACACACACACACACACACACACACACACACACACACACACAACAACAACAACAACAACAACAACAACAACAACACACAAACAAACAAACAAATGAATAAACATCAACATCAACAAAGCAACCAATCAACCAACAGCAAACAAACAAACAAACAAACAAACAAAAATAGGACCTAAAATAAGAGAGAATGCAGAGCGAGAAAGCAAAGGCGATCTGAACGAAGCCCAGGACGAACGGAACCGCACGCGATCTACTGTTCGGTTGCGGGCAGGTGAAGCTCCAGTACCGTCTGGTCGGCTTGGGTGGCTCTGGGCTCAACATGATGACGGCGGAGGAGATCCAAGCGGCCACGATGCACGAGTTCGAGTCCAAGGCCAGGTGGATCAACTTCGTGATGCTAATAGTCAAGCGTCTAGTGGCCTTCACCTTCCTGCTGGTGTTCAATACGGCCTTCGGCTACCACAAAGGCTTCCTTACCAAGTTCCAGTACGACAACATCTACATCACTAGCTACTTCAGGAGGTACAGTTGTTTTACCATTAGTTCTATATTCAGTTCTAGTTTCCTTGAAAATTTGCTACAAGTTCGTGTTGCTAAGTGCGTACTTGTGACGGCTTCATTGTGTGGCGATTATACAGAGCTGTTTTCTGCTTTTGAGCAGACCTCCTGCGCTCTAGTCTCATTCGACTCTGACTGAGCGACTGTCGCTAATTTAACACAGCTTTCTTCTTTTGTTTCCCTTAAAAAAAAAAGTATACTCCAAAGTGGTGTACATACAGCGCTGCTTGGTTGTTACAAATTCTGTGTGACGACAATGGCGACTATAGAGAGATATTCTGGCGCTCTAGTCGCACGCGACTCTGAATGCCATTGTAGCTAATTTAACACAGCGCATTTTTTTTTTTTAAATATCCACCAAACTGGTGTACTTACAGCGCTGTTTGGTTGTTACAAATTCTGTGACGACAGTGGCGACTATAGAGCGCTATTCTCTGCTTCGGAGCAGACCCACAGCGCTCTAGTCGCACGCCACTCTGAATGCCACTGCAGCTAATTTAACACAGCTTTCCTTTTTCTTTTTTTTAAAGTATACGCCAAAGTGGTGTACATACAGCGCTGTTTGGTTGTTACAGATTCTGTGTGACGACAGTGGCGACTATAGAGCGATATTCTGGCGCTCTAGTCGCACGCGACTCTGAATGCCACTGTAGCTAATTTAACACAGCGCGTTTTTTTTTTCTTTCTTTCTTTTTTTCTTTTTCTTTCTTTTTTTAATATCCACCTAACTGGTGTACTTACAACGCTGTTTGGTTGTTACAAATTCTGTGACGACAGTGGCGACTATAGAGCGCTATTTTCTGCTTCGGAGCAGACCCACAGCGCTCTAGTCGCACGCCACTCTGAATGCCACTGCAGCTAATTTAACACAGCTTTCCTTTTTTTTTTTTTTTTAAAGTATACGCCAAAGTGGTGTACATACAGCGCTGTTTGGTTGTTACAGATTCTGTGTGACGACAGTGGCGACTATAGAGCGATATTCTGGCGCTCTAGTCGCACGCGACTCTGAATGCCACTGTAGCTAATTTAACACAGCGCGTTTTTTTCTTTTTTCTTTCTTTTTTTAATATCCACCAAACTGGTGTACTTACAACGCTGTTTGGTTGTTACAAATTCTGTGACGACAGTGGCGACTATAGAGCGCTATCCTCTGCTTCAGAGCAGTCCCACCGCGCCATTAATCGCACGCGACTCTGAATGCCACTGTAGCTAATTTAACACAGCGCGTTTTTTTGTTTGTTTGTTTTTTTAAATATCCATCAAACTGGTGTACTTACAGTGCTGTTTGGTTGTTACAGATTCTGTGTGAAGACAGTGGCGACTATAGAGCGCTATTCTCTGCTTCGGAGCAGACCCATTGCGCCCTAGTCGCATGCCACTCTGAATGCCACTGTAGCTAATTTAACACAGCTTTCCTTTTTTTTTTTTTTAAGTATACGCCAAAGTGGTGTACATAGAGCGCTGCTTTGTGACTGTCCACCAAAGCGGTGTACTTGCAACCGCTGTTGGGTTGCTACAGAATCTGCCTTGTTGTTCCTCAGAATCGACGCGAGGCGCCACGCTGCAGGCAAGCAGAAGCTGCTGCCCCTGAAGAAGGCGGAGAAGCAGACGATGATATTCCCCACCAGCCTGAAGATGATGCCGAGGGAGAAGAAGCAAGTGGTCTCAGGCAGCGTGGGCATAGTCTTCCGGGTCATCATGACCGCGCTCATCGTCTACGTTGACTACCTCCTCGTCTGGATCATGGACGTCATCAATCGGAACAGCAGGATCGAATATCACCAAACAGGTGGGGGACGTCACGCGTGTAATGGGCGCCTTTTTATCGTAACAGCAGGATATATATATATATATTAGCGACGACAACTATGACGTCATAATGCTGGCTGAGGAAATCAGTGATGAGCTATGGAAAAAGTCCAATCTTAGGATATGCTAATTTTCCGTGCTGAAAAGTGCTCACATGCACATCTGCAAACAGTATATTTGATGTTCCTGTAACAAATCTACTTTCAATACTGTGCATTTTCGCAGAAATCCTTTCACGTGCTCATGCGAAAGGGGGAAATAGGCCTTAATGGTTTCAAGTTTGGCATTTTTATCGGTCGTTTTCCGAGTGACGGCGTGGCAAGCGTGGCAGTGAAAGGGTTAATTCACACGAGTGACACGTTGTGTCAACATCTGACGTCGTATTTTTTAATCCTTAACAACGCCCAGCATAGAAAACGAGAGACAATAAGAACAATGTATACAAAATACAAAATAAAAGCAAAGGAGACACGGGGAGAGAGAGGGGGACCATGCTGCCCGACTTGGTGGTCAATTTGTAATTTGTTTCCTTAGCCCTGATGTAACCCTATGTAGTTAACTGGGTTCAAAGCATCAAACAACCCTCTTTTTTTTCCAACTGTCCCTTGGCGGTAATGAATACGTATGGGGTACAGCGAGTTTTAGCGTGAGAGGGTGACAACGACAACTAGAACTGTAAAGAGGACGTCGACTTCCACGACGATGGTGAAATTAACCCTTTCATTGCTATAATGTCAGTTGAAAACGACAACTAAAAGCGCAAAATTTGAAATCCTTTGACTATTTTTGTTTTCTTTTTCGCATTAACTTGTAAATGGATTTTCATAAAACGCAAAGTATTAAAAGTAAACTTGTTACAGGACCAGCAAATAAAATATACTGTTCGCAGGCGTGTGCGTGCACTTTTTAGCCCGGACATTTTACGGGCTAGGTCAGTGAAGGGGTTAATAGCGATAATGACAATGATGACGATTATAATCAGAACGAGGACGACGAGGACGAAGATGTTGATGATTGATGGTGATCGTGATTAAGACGATAATGCTGATGCTGAATAATATGATGACGTCAGGTGAGAACTACGTGAACGTGACGGTGATGGGTACTGGATTTATGGCGGAGATTGTGCGCATGTTCCTCTCCACCTTCAACAGTCACACCAAGCTGGACTCCATCACCACCAATGATGCCTGTTACCCAGGGTACACACACACACACACACACACACACACACACACACACACACACACACACACACACACACACACCACACACACACGCACGCACACGCACACACACCACACACACACACACACCACACACACAACACACACACACACACACACACACGCGCCACACGCACGCACATACAATACTATTTTTCTTTTTCTCTCTTCCCTCCCCCCCCTCTCTCTTTCCTCTCTCACACTCTCACCACACCTCCACCCCCCCCCCCCTCCTCCTTCCCACACACACACACACACACACACACACACACACACACACACACACACACACACACACACACCACACTTATCTACTCTCCACACACTCACACCACACATCTATCATCACCCCTTCCATTAGCCTCTCCTATCTGTATGACTACCTCCCCCCAACCCGCCCCCTCTCCCCCCCCCCCCCCCCCCCCCCCCATCTCCGCCCCCCGCCCGCTCCTCTCAGCTCTTCCTTCCTTTCTCTGTAGCCTACCCATTAAAGCACTAACATCGAGTCCCCGACCTCTGCCCCACTTTCCCTGTCTGTCATCTCCTCCACGACCTCGACGACAGGCACGTGAACCGAGCATCTGGAAGAACGTCATGGTGTTTGCCGTCTACCTGGGTGTCTTTGTCTTCATGCTGATCGAGGCTTACGGGCTCCGTCTGCGGCGACTTGTCTGCGCCTTCTTCTACCGGAAGCGAGAGAAGAAGCGCGTGCTGTATCTCTACAACGAGATGCTGAAGAAACGGAAAGGCTTTCTCAGACACATGCGGCATCGTGTCCGGAAGCAGGTTCTTTGATTTTTGTTGTTGATTTAGATTTTTTTTAAATCTTCTCCTGGCAAACGTAATGCTACTTTGTATCAGTTTGTTGTTGCAGGGATCGTTGGAAGGGAGATGGTATCAGTGGGTGAGGGTGGAGTGATAACCGGTTGGTTTGAGGTGGTCAGAATCAATCGCAAACATTCGGTGTTTTTCTGTCATTTTTTAAAGGGCCAGAATATTCACAGAAGAGGAGGAGGTGGGGGTGGGGGAAGGAGGGGAATGGGACTACAAAATTGTGATCTGTTTCTGCTTGTTACGAATATGGTTTTTGTTGTTGTCAACAACAAAAGAAGAAGAAGAAGAAGAAGAAGAAGAAGAAGAAGAAGAAGAAGAAGAAACTGCCAGAGAGAGAGAGAGAGAGAGAGAGAGAGAGAGAGAGAGAGAGAGAGAGAGAGAGAGAGAGAGAGAGAGAGAGAGGAGGATGGATGGATGGTTTATTGTATAATCAATGGATTGACCATAACAATATTGTGGGTGAACGATGAGAACATGATTAAGTTAATAATACATTCAGGCGTATTACGCATTTAGCAAAACCAAAGTCATGAATAAAAAAATACTGGATCAAAAGGACACTAAATATAAAAAGGAGTTGTCAAATTAAACGTGATCAAAAGAGTATTTCTTGTCCGGCAGGCAATTTACCGCATGAAAAGATTACAAACTTATATCCGTATAGCACAGGCGTGGATATACAGCAGAGAGAGAGAGAGAGAGAGAGAGAGAGAGAGAGAGAGAGAGAGAGAGAGAGAGAGAGAGAGAGAGAGAGAGAGAGAGAGTATTATTTTATTTTATTTTTATCATGCAGAAAAACAGTGATTGTGAATGAGATTTCAGGTTCGGAAAGTCACAGTTCGATGACGCCAGTATCTGTTAAAAATAACATTTTCTTTATAATAGCTTCAGTTGAATATCAACGTTATAATCACCATTATCATCAGCAGCTTTATCATCTCGATCGTGATTACTGTCATCAACAAATACACTGCCAACACACCGCTACCACTACTACCATAAAGATTAACACCAGCACCAACAATAACACCATCAACATACAGTAACACTAACACTCAATACATTCACCACTGACAGTAGCATTAGCACCACCGCTAACATCAGTCAGGACATTAACGACACCAACAACCACCACCATCATCTCACCACCACCACCACTACCACCACCACTCCCATCACACACACACACACACACACACACACACACACACACACACACACACACACACACACACACGCGCGCGCGCGCATCATCATCATCATCATCATCATCATCATCATCATCATCATCAACAAAAACAACTACAACAAGAACAGTTCACCCTTCCCCTTACAGATTCGCGACAGAAAGCTGAAAGGCCAGACGGGCGTGCTGACGGCCTTGACCCTGCAGTTCCCCAGGCTCTGCAGGTGCCTGAAGAAGTTGAAGGCAGCCAAGGAGTCGTGCCTCATCTGCCAGGAGCCCGAGGGCAAGACGTTCCAGCGCTGTCCGACCGAGGGCTGCGGATGGGGCTACTGCAGCGAATGCTGGAAGGACATCAAGCGCAAGTGTTACGCCTGCGGGGGCAAGTCTGACGGGGAGTCTGGCACCGACCCCAGCGAAGACGACGATGACGAGTCTGGCAGCAGCGACCTCACAGACGACGAGCAGTTTCTACGCTGACGTCATCGTCTCCTGTATAGTCCAGTACTAATGACTTCACTGATTACGAAGAGTTTCTACGCTGAGTCATCGTTTCCTTGTATAGTCCAGTACTAGCGACTTTAATTCACTGACTAAGAAGAGTTTCTACGCTGAGACATCGTCAGCTCTGTGGTCCAATACAACGACATCACTGACTACGATGAGTTTCTACTCTGAGACACAGTCGCCTGTAGTCATCGTCTCCTGTATAGTCCCGTACTAGCGAGTTTAATTCACTAAGAAGAGTTTCTATACTGAGACATCTTCACCTCTATGGTCCAATACAACGAGATCGCTGACTACGATGAGTTTCTACTCTGAGACACAGTCGCCTGTAGTCATCGTCTCCTGTATAGTCCAGTACTAGCGACTTTAATTCACTAAGAAGAGTTTCTATACTGAGACATCTTCACCTCTATAGTCCAATACAACGAGATCGCTGACTACGATGAGTTTCTACTCTGAGACCTAGTCGCCTGTAGTCATCGTCTCCTGTATAGTCCAGTACTAGCGACTTTAATTCACTAAGAAGAGTTTCTATACTGAGACATCTTCACCTCTATGGTCCAATACAACGAGATCGCTGACTACGATGAGTTTCTACTCTGAGACACAGTCGCCTGTAGTCATCGTCTCCTGTATAGTCCCGTACTAGCGAGTTTAATTCACTAAGAAGAGTTTCTATACTGAGACATCTTCACCTCTATGGTCCAATACAACGAGATCGCTGACTACGATGAGTTTCTACTCTGAGACTAGTCGCCTGTAGTCATCGTCTCCTGTATAGTCCAGTACTAGCGAGTTTAATTCACTAAGAAGAGTTTCTATACTGAGACATCTTCACCTCTATGTCCAATACAACGAGATCGCTGACTACGATGAGTTTCTACTCTGAGACCTAGTCGCCTGTAGTCATCGTCTCCTGTATAGTCCAGTACTAGCGAGTTTAATTCACTAAGAAGAGTTTCTATACTGAGACATCTTCACCTCTATGGTCCAATACAACGAGATCGCTGACTACGATGAGTTTCTACTCTGAGACATAGTCGCCTGTAGGATCTGCCTAACTACGAGGAGTTCTTGTTGAGGACAAAACTGTATGGTCCAGTACTATTCTGTGGTGATTATTATAGTAGCAGATCGTATGACAGTACCGAATTCCCTGCCAATGGGAATTGCTTCACCGATATGTGCTGATGATTATCGTGGTTGCAGGTCGTCTGATAGCAGTACCTTCATTAGCGCCTTTCGTCGACTTCTCTCTGCTACTCCTGCGCCGTCTGTTGATTTGTTATCATTATGGCAGGTCGCCTAACACCAGTGAGTTCTCCGATTTCTCTCTACTGAAACATTACTGTTCGTTGGTGATGTCGCTGCTCGTACGTTCGACAGCAACAGCTTTGCTCAGTTAATTGTAACAATGATTGATAATTTGTGTTGTTGTTGTTGCTGCTGTTGCTGCTGCTTTTTGTTTTGCTTTTGTTTGCAGTAGTTTTTTCGACGAATACTGTTTCCTCTGAGTCAAGCTGGCATTATATGTTTCTGACGATGACGTCGTCTGATCCCAGTGACCACATTGCAGACGTGAAACTCTCTTAGATCAGATTCGGCTGTCAGAAACAAAACAAAACAAAACAAACAACAACAACAACAACAACAACAACAACAACAACAACAACAACAACAACAGCATCAAACAAACAAATAAAACACCCCTCTCCCTTACAAAAACAAAAATTACTTACCTCCAGTGTTATTATTTGCATATACAACTCATTTCTATTTGTTTCTTCCTCTCATTGCGTGTTTCAAAACGAGGCGATCTTACATCAGTTCCTCAGGATATTCCCTTTCCTGTTAAAGATTCCAATGCAGATCCTTTTTGTTTCTGTTTCCTCGTGTTTTAATCAGTTCTTAACAACAACAACAACAACAACAATAAACTTTATTGCCAAGTGTCAATACAATTGCACTAGAATATTTTGTGTGGCCAAGTGCACTCATCACACATTCACACCAATCATAAAACATCATTAGAATACAACAACAGCAAACAAACATCCAGGAAAAAAGTAATTCATAGATAAATACATGAAAAGAAATCCCACAGACATAAGCTATGCATATATCACATAAAAATTGCCTCTTCGCGAGGTCCCCCTCCTAAAAATTACCGTTCTAATGAAAGGAATTATAAAAATTATCTACAACAATAAAAGGAATTATAAAAATTGCCTACAACAAATTAATTAACCATGTCGGTTTACTCCGCTGCCCACTTTATCACCCTGTTTTCCCCCCATCATGACCCTGGCCCCTCCAAGATCCTACGCCACAGAAGCATCCCTGTTTTAGACTCGGCTGACATGGGAGTGGGCCCAGTGCAGCTCGCCGGTAGACGTCACTAGCCTGTTACACCTAGCCCCCCCCCCCTTAAACCTATATGCCCAATGTGCTTTTACGAAAAAACAAAAAACAAAAAACAACAACATCGAAGCTTGACTGTTTTGCTGTAAACAAAGTTTTTTTGTAAACAAAAAGTATGGTATGTAAGTTGACAGGTTTTGCCCTCAATATTATTTCGAGATTCCGTGCAGCTCGCCTGTCATTCTCGCGCGGACACGTGTTTGTGTGTGCATGCGCGCGCGCACGTGTGTGTGTGTGTGTGTGTGTGTGTGTGTGTGTGTGTGTGTGTGTGTGTGTGTGGTGTGTGTGTGTGTGTGTGTGTGTGTATGGTGGCGGTTGTGTGTGTGTGTGGGGGGGGGGGGGGGGGGGTGCGAGCGCGTGCGCGTGCGCGTGTGTGATGTATTAGACAAACCAAGACCTTGCAACCACAAAACCCACTGCAATGTCGCGGATGCCAATTTGTGAAGACGAGCAGCAAGACCGACCGTACAGTCAAAGACAGTCAAAGACATCGGCAAGGTCACCCATTGTTAGTTACGGAGCCTGTTTGATAGCTAACGCCCAGGGTGCTGAAAGGTCCCACATGGACAGGCAGAGCTCTGATTCAAGATTGCGTTAGCGGAGGTAGCCGGTACAGCAAAAGACAGCAACAACAAACGCGAGGCATTAGCAACACCAAAGTCCAGCGTCGTGATTGAAGACGTCGCCAGAAAGATGAAAATTAAGCCCTCATTCCTAAGCCGTGCCGTGTTGCAGGTGTCTGCATCGTGAAGGAAAAGCGTGCCACAGAATAGTTCCGCCAGGATTGCAAACAGGAGGGGAACAAAGGGCTAAATATCTTCCCAGTAAGACGTTGTCTAGTATAGCCTATATCTTCCCGGTCAGACCTTGTCTAGTGTAGCCCTACTCTGAAGCTGTGTGCTGCTGAAGCAGGCGGTTCGGTCGGTATGTATAGGGTAGATGTCTGCACCGCTCAGTGTTTCTGTAGGTGTGTGTTTGTCTATGGCGTCTTTGCATTTATTCAACGCCTTTGAAGTACAGGCTGCGTTGTGGGTGTTCAAACGTGAAGTTTAAGTGTTTCTGTTCTGTGACTGTCGTTCCATTCTCAGTTCATAAGTGTATACTAGTCAGTGTAGGCCTGTACAGATCGCTCTCAAACGCGCGCGCGTACGCACGCACACACACAGACACTGTGACACACACACAGACACTGTGACACACACACACACACACACACACACACACACACACACACACACACACACACACACACACACACACACATATATATATGTATACACGCACGCACACACGCACGCACGCACGCACACACACACACGATTAAGACAAAATAAAGCATGGAAACCGTCAGCCCAAACTATGTCAATGCCCTAAAGCGAACCCCCACAAGAGTTTTACCTTCATTAATCGTCACGCCACCGCTAGAGCATCTGAAGCCTGTTCTCTGAGGTCTAATTTAACTGCAGTCCCTTTGGTTACTCAGCTGTGGGCAGTGATTACTAATACAACGGAATCTTCACCAGTCGGCTGTGTGATTAATCCCACGAGGATGCTATTTCGGGACTTTGCAGTCCGAACCCAGTGGAAACACTTGGGCTAGCTCCTCTCTCACGCTGAAATGACTATATGTTACAGTCTCACGTTGAAGGGACTGTTTATTTTACAGTCTCACGTTGAAGTGACTATATGTTACAGTCTCACGTTGAAGGGACTGTTTATTTTACAGTCTCACGTTGAAGTGACTATATGTTACAGTCTCACGTTGAAGGGACTGTTTATTTTACAGTCTCACGTTGAAGTGTCTATATGTTACAGTCTCCCGTTGAAGGGACTATTTATCCTACAGTCTCGCGTTGAAGGGACTATATGTTGCAGTCTCACGTTGAAGGGACTATTCATGTTACAGTCTCCCGTTGAAGGGACTATTTATCTTACAGTCTCGTGTTGAAGGGACTATATGTTGCAGTCTCACGTTGAAGGGACTATTTATCTTACAGTCTCACGTTGAAGGGACTATTTATCTTACAGTCTCACGTTGAAGGGACTATTTATGTTAGTCTCACGTTGACGGGACTATATGTTACAGTCTCACGTTGACGGGAGTATTTATGTTACAGTCCCACGTTGACAGGACTATTAAGTTATGTTACAGTCCCACGTTGAAGGGACTATACGTTACAGTATCACGTTGAAGGGACTATTTATGTTACAGTCTCACGTTGAAGGGACTATATGTTACAGTCTCACGTTGAAGGGACTATATCTGTTACAGTCTCACGTTGAAGGGACTATATATGTTACAGTCTCGCGCTGAAATGACTATGTTACAGTCTCACGTTGAAGGGACTATATATGTTACAGTCTCACGTTGAAGGGACTATATACGTTACAGTAAATTCATAGACATAGCAAAATCACAAAATCACTGACAAGTCAATTCACGAAATTACTGTTTCATTCAGGGATTTTCAATGGTACGTGGGACGGTGTCTGTCCGTACAAGAGTTCGTTTTCTTCTCAATGGTAGCCTTTCTCCATAACGGCAGCATCAGAGCAACTATTTTTTATTCGGCGTTTGGGCTGCTTACACGTAGAAAAATGTCTATAACTTTAAACTCGATTAGGCCGGCCGGATTTGCGCTTCACGCAAGCCGATATTTTCGATTCTCGGCCGTTTAGAACAGAAACGCGATGGGGGTGGGTGGGGGGGGGGCGGTTGTAGTATTTGTTCATCATGCGGACGGGCCCTGGTCTCTTAATTGTTGCTAGTGCCATTGTAAGCATCACCTTCTCGGCACCGTAAACGATGTGCGATTCTGACTAACGAGTTAGTTTTCCAATGGCCGATCCCGGCTGAACCAAAAGTGCCTGCTAATCGCCAGAAACGCGGAGGTGTTTGTTGCTGTTTAATCGCCAGTTCGTCTCGCAGGTGGTTATATGGCTTGTCTCAAATCGGAGGCAGATGCTGCGAATTGTGTGCGTGTATATAGTGTGCTTATCCGTGGCTTGAATTAGCGGTTGATCTGGAATGCCGGGTAACCATCCCCAGATCTCCGGGAAAGCCGGAAGTACGATAATTCAGCGACAGGGGCGGGCACTCTCAGAGAGCAAAAGGCTATGACTAGAAGTGATTACTGTTCTTGAAGGATAAATCCGTCTAGGTTCAGATTTCAGTCGACAGCATCATCAGCCAACGGTTCATCACCGTCATCAGCCAACATATTTCGTGACTCGGATGAGTCCGTCACGCTACCCGGCTCAGCTGACCCCTACCGTTGCAGGAAATTAAAAAAAGTAGTGTTTGCATGAGTCAGCTTTATATAGTCTTTACACTTTACGGCGACTGTTTCGCCATTTCAGACGGAGCTTGCTGAGACACTTTGTGTGGACACGAGACAAGGACACCGCGGTGACCTTCTCACTGTGAACATCGATCACCTGGAGAAGACAACGGCAGCGGCCAGAGTTCCACATTCACACAGACAGGGAGGGGGCGTGGGAAGGAGTGGTGTGTGTCTGTGTGTGTCGGGGGGAGGGGGGGGGGGGTAAGAAAGAAAACAAACACACAAACAGGGATGAGGCTGGGGGCAGAAACAAAACAGACAAATACACAATCAGACCAGGCCTACATTCAAACTGTTTCAAACACACCCGATTGGAGAAACTTCCAAGACACACCGGGTAATTCGTATGAGCTTGACAGAATCCATCGTTATCATCTTGAACTGAACCGAACTGTAAGATTAGTCTGCGCCAAGAGCAGAATACTGTTTTTCCAAACAGACGATGACATCTGTCCAAAAGGGCTTCACTGAGAGATCCGAAGGCTGGCTCGGTGCGTTGTTGTTTATAGCAAGCTAGACCACGTTTAGAGCTTATTTCGTCGACCGCTCCATTATCTCTCTGAGAGCAGATTAGAACAGTTGCAGACACGTCTTGCCCCAGCAGACATTGCCTTTAAAGCAGGGAGGTGGCTGTGCCGGCCTAGGAAAATATTCAGTCGGCCCGCTGCCCTGGCAAATTTTGAAGGGGTGGGACTGCGCGGCGCCAGGCTGTTTCTTTAACACGGGTTTGCCATACAACATGTGAACATGAAAATGAAGTGTGCGTCACTGTGTGTGTGTGTGTGTGTGTGTGTGTGTGTGTGTGTGTGTGTGTGTGTGTGTGTGTGTGTGTGTGTGTGTGTGTGTGTGTGTGTGTGTGTGTGTGTCTTTGTCTGTGTTTGTGTGTGGTGTGTATGATGTGTGTGCGTGCGTGAGTCGTGTGTGTGTGTGCGTGGTGGTGGTGCCTGCGTGTGTGTGTCGATGTGTGTGTGTGTGTGGTGTGTGTGTGTGTGTGTGTGTGTGTGTGTGTGTGTGTGTGTGTGTGTGTGTGTGTGTGTGTGTGTGAACCACAAAACACTAGAACTAAAATTACACATCTTAATATTCACTGCGACTGTCGCGTCACAGAGCACATATCTATCTATCTATCTATCTGTCTATCTATCTATCTCCCTATCTCGGGCATACGGTGATATATATCCATCACTGAGGAAATAACACGCTTCACTAGACGGCAGCCGCCTTGATTTACACCACGGTGCCAAGTGCACCCAGTACGTATAGCTCCGAGCCTTGATTACGGTCAAGGAGGGAGAATTGCAGGCTATCAGGGGGCGTTGAACGACACGCTATACAGGACCAATCGACCAAAA
>JABMCL010002481.1:170000-187500 GCA_018857735.1 Alviniconcha marisindica | reverse complement strand
AGACCCTACTGTGTACAAAATCAAAGCCTTTCTCCAACAAATCGAAACGATCGAGATTAGAATTTCTAATTCAGGTTTGACAGCATGATTCATTTTACGGTTGTGTTTAAAAAGAACCTTTCTCCAACAGGTAGAAACGATCGTGATAAGACCTTCTAATCAAAAGTTGGGACAGTTTGACTCACTTTACTGTTGCGGAGAACTCTGGAGAAATGTACTGAAATGAATCCAGAAGGCGGAACTTAAAACTACTAAGTTCTTGTCAGTAAGCGGAAGTAGTGTTTACCAAGCTTAAGAGAGGGAACTTCGGATAACTCTGTATCGTCAGCAGAGTATACATTCATTGCTGCATCTGGGAACAAACAATACTCATTCGGCTTTGATGATGATGACAATTTCTAAAGTGCGAAAATATATGTCTTGCAACACACACAAGCAGGAATCAGTCAAGCCGACCGGGCAGGCCTTGACAAAGCCCTGAAGGGCGAAAATTCGGAGTAAAACGTTTCCAATACAAAATATGCTTGGACTTTGTTATACTCTCTCTCTCTCTCTCTCTCTCTCTCTCTCTCTCTCTCTCTCTCTCTCTCTCTCTTTAATATATATATTATATCTTCTCTCTCTCTCTCTCTCTCTCTCTCTCTCTCTCTCTCTCTCTCTCTCTCTCTCTCTCTCTCTCTCTCTCTCTCTCTCTGCATATATATAATTTTACCAGGCTCCCTCTCCCTGTTTCTCTCCGTCATGCTACCTGTGTCAGTTCTTTCAAATCTGCCTTGCAAATCGTCCTCTTTTCACAAATGTTCTTCAGTTCCATTGCTCTGAGATAAGTGCGTGCGAGCTTGCGTGCCTTCGTGCGAGTTTGCGTGTGTCTTTGTGTGTGTGAGTGGATGTGTCGGTGTGTGGGTGTGAAGAGGGGGGTGAGGGTGGGGGTGGGGGGTCGGATCGGTGTGCATATATGTCTGTGCCTTTGAATCTTTGTCGTCGAAATATATGTATGTGCAAAAGTATTTGCAATTGCGCAAGCGCTTAATGCTGTTATGCAAAAGTGCCGTTACATATATTATTATTATTATTATTGCCTCGACAATGAATGAAACAGCAAAATTGATCAATTACTGTCCGCGTCAATGCATACGTCATTGCGGTTGTGACAGTGCGGAGTCAGGTATTGATCACAAAAAGGGTACAGGGACAAACCAACAACCGACTTAACCAAACAAACCGAGCATTATCGCGGACAGAACATGCCAGACAAAATAATAACAGCTTTTCGACTTCATCTAAGCGGGGGAAAAGACAACAAACACGTTAGCATGAGCGACAGGCCATTTTAGAGCCCGGGATTAGACTGACAGCTTAAGTTCCGCCTGGGCGTGCACGTGATACGCATACTTGACTCAATGGGATCATAGGTTTATCCTGCCTGCCACTGTTGGTATCGACATTCAGATTTTTTTTACATTCGTTCCGCGCGCGCGCGCGTGTGCGTGCGTGCGTGCGTGCGTGCGTGCGTGCGTGCGTGCGTGCGTGCGTGCGTGCGTGTGTGTGTGTGTGTGTGTGTGTGTGTGTGTGTGTGTGTGTGTGTGTGTGTGTGTGTGTGTGTGTGTGTGTGTGTGTGTGTGTATGTGTGTGTGTGTGCGTGTACGGTCGGTTCTCACTTCCCCTTCTTTGCATTTCAATTCTGTCTACGGTGTAATCATCTGTTGCAGAGATCTGCACGAAGACCATGCGTCGACGCTAGGGGTATTTACGGTGTATACGACTCGTGAAGACTCAAACAGGACCTTTAAAATCCAAGCTTTTCTCCTTGATTGCTGTGCTGGAAGGCGATACTTTGCGTGTTAAGCTAACGGGCATTATTTTACTGTTCTGGGACACGATCTCGTGTATATACAGGCCTATGGACTGGCTGCTGACTGACCGCGAGACGTGGCGCCCTCTTGAGGAAACCTTGCGTGCCAGTAGTTCACATAGGGCTTGAAGAGAAGTCGCCACTGAGTGGTCTACCCAAACTAGATTAAATAAGACAAGTTAGTTTTTGGATTCTTCCCAGTGCCGTCAACCACGCAGGGTCATCTCAGGACGAATCAATGCACACATCCGCAGTCACCCAAAACACAAGTAAAAAGCTGTCTCACAGTTCCGCACACAACACAATCAATGTTCATCAGTCTGTAGTGACGATGAGCAGGGTAACCTATCAATAGCAATCACAACGAAGCCAGAAGAAAACAACAAGAACAACATCAAGTCCACAACAACAACAACAACAACATCATCAACAACAACAATACCGACAACAAAAAACAACAACAACAATAACAACAACAACCACAACAACAAAAAGTCAGTAACTAGCACGTCTCAATATTTGCTTTTGACTATTTACAACTGAGAAAGGTACTTCCAGACACATTGCATGAGACGTATTCAGTACAAAATTAAAGCACAACTGATCAAATCACCTGTTTTAATGCCCATTTATATTCTGCGGGCACTCAACACGGGAACGTTCATCAGTCTGTAGTGACGACGAGCAGGGTGATCTACTTTACTTCGCGGACCGACACAGGAAACGACGTCAGCCAAGACTGAACCAATCAAAAAGTAAGGAGAGACCTTGGAACAAAAATTCAGGTGAATGGACCAGGATGATAACTCCACCCAGGGCAGGTCGGAACGAAATGTCAGTCCAGGTAAAGGACACCGATTTACGTCAAATTTACTTGTTACATCTCTAACGGATCTTTATTTACAACGGGAAGGGTACTTCTAGACTACAGTGCAGTTTCAGTGTGTGTGTTTCAGCGCTTTCTCGTGCACTGTAAATTTTTGTTTTGTTTTTTGTTTTTGCTAACGGTTTTCGAAATCAAGAATGTAAGTGTTGATTTTGAGGTGTATACAATACCTCAAAATCAACACTTACATTCTTGATTTCGAATTTTTGCAGGCAAATTTCGTTTTCTTCAAAACCACGGGAAAAAGGCAAGCTCTTCGTGCATTATGGCCATTGTCAGTTGATTAATAGATATCCCTTTAGTGATATGATGAAATATTACTGTTTAAGAGTATCTGGAAGGGAAGTGAGGAAAATCAAAAGACAGTGTTATGTTTATTAGCATCTGGAGTGATGGCTGTTCCTATCCCGAGCTGTGCCGTACTCCGACCCCGCGCACTTTTGGGGAGATTCTTCATCACGAAAATTAATATGACATTAAGCGTACAGAAATCAGATTTGTTTTCTCTCAGCAGACAATTTTCCATCTCAAACACAATGACCTCTCGCACATCAAGAAAACACTCGCTAAAATGAAACTGGCTCTCTGGACAACAAAATGGACATTCAATTTTGTATTTTCTCGGCCCGCACAAATACAGTTTCTTCAGTTCAGTTCAGTTCAGTTCAGTTCAAGATGGTATCTATGCGCTCGGAAAAGCCCATAATTATGCGCTCCACTCCGTCTCTCAGAAGTTTCCCCAACGTCGCCTTTGAAACAGTTCCAATCTTCGTCTGATGGACGATGGCCCTCTCTCGTCCTTTCAAGGAAGATCGTCTAGCGCTTCCTTTTTCAACTCCTCTCTCCTCCAGGCGATCAATGGTGTGCTGTCCTTGGCTTTGGTGTTCTGTGCAATGTCAAAATGTAATCGGTGAAAAATGGATTTGAATCGGACACGCACCCGGCTATCGCCAGTCAGCCGTGTGACGTCCTGCTGCAAGCATCGCTTCAAAACAAAAGTGTCGTATTCTCTGGTTCCTGGTTTACTAGCAGTGCAGTAAGGAGGTTGCAATAATATGATAACCGGGGCAGGATTAACGTGGAAATTTATACAAAGAGCTCTTGCTTACATAAATATCAGGTAATGCGCTAGTCACGTCACGAACGTTCCGTCAGTTCTTCTTGTAATTATCAAGTAATGCGCTAGTCACGTAAGAAACACTCCAAAGGATTGCATTTTCCTGTGGGTTATGTTGCAAGTGTGAATTTGCTCACAAAAGTTCATCATTTGTAATTCACTTCTTACATCAAAGGATACACGAAACAGTCTTTTTTCTTTCTTTCTTTCTTTCTTTCTTCTTCTTCTTCTTCTTCTTCTTCTTCTTCTTCTTCTTCTTCTTCTTCTTCTTCTTCTTCTTCTTCTTCTTCTTCTTCTTCTTCTTCTTCTTCTTCTTCTTCTTTCTTCTTCTTCTTCTTCTTCTTCTTCTCCTTCTTCTTCTTTGATGGGGATGTAGCATCTCCATTCGACGAAAATCGGCAGATTAATTAAATTAGATTGACGTTACGTGCCTCCATCTGTTACACGGAATCGATGATGATGATGTGGGGCTTAATGTCCTCGGATGTCGGGCTGACATATTAGGAACAAACTGTAATCCTCAAAACCTCCACAATAACCTGTCTGTCGTTCGACAGGCAGCTGTTTTCGCAGAGTATAAGTCGTCAATGGAGGGATGGTTGTCAATTTTCACTTCGGTTTTGGGAGTAACTGCGATAAGACTTCCATCACTGAGTCACTGTTGACACCGCCATCCGGCTGTGAAAACAAAATCCTCAAACCTCGGATATCAGAGTCCTCAGTGTTGAAGTCAGCCGCTATACGGATATCAGAGTCCTCAGTGTTGAAGTTAGCCGCTATACGGATATCAGAGTCCTCAGTGTTGAAGTTAGCCGCTATACGGATATCAGAGTCCTCAGTGTTGAGAAGAGGGCGACGAAGCTGTCAGGCGTGGCTTTCCACAATGAAGAAGCTCCCCGAAGATGCTTAGGATCGGAAGAGCCATGCACTCGGTATGGGAACACTAAAAATCTGGGCGAGTGTCTTCCGACTTTCCCGATGTTCTCATGCTCCTTAATCGCCCCAAACAACACAAACACACAACAACAACCCAAAACAACCCATACCACAACAACAACAACAACAACAACAACAACACACACCCAAAAAAAAACCAACACAAAAAACAACAAAAACAAAAAAACAAAACAACAAACACAACAAATACAACACACAAAAACACACAACAAAACAAACAAAACAAACAAACAAAAAACAAAAAACAGCAACAAAAACACAACAAACAAACAAACAAACAAACAACAACAACAACAACAACAACAACAACAACAACAACAACAACAACAACAACAACAACAACAACAACACACACACACACACACACACACACACACACACACACACACACACACACACACACACACACACACACACACACACACACAATATTTTATCATATAACTATTCAGTAATCAACCATAATGCATGTTGTAGAACAAGCCGTGCAGTCTACGGCTGTAGTTACAGGCAAAACTAAGCAGCCATCTTCGAATGCAATGCTTTCACCACAAGTCCCTGCTTAGGACGGAATGTTCATGTGGACCACTTAACGACTCCACAAAATGCTACTCTGTGCAGACACAAAGTACCAATGGTTAGTGGCACTGTGAATTTTTTTCTCCTCTGTCGACTATTTCGGAATCAGGCCGTTCGAGGATAAAGACTTTGCGAGTGGAAAGTTGTGAATTCTGCACTGCATCCATGGAACTATATATAGGTCCATGACTGCAGCCGTGCCCCCCACCTCCATACCCCCTTTCCCCCCCTTCTCCCCGTCCCTAATAAGCCTTATGGTTTCTGTGGACGGTAAGCACCATGTTTACTTACTTACTAGCCGTGCTGGGTTACATCGTACTTACTCAACTATAAAAAAGGCGGTTCGCACCGAGCTTTACTCGTGTACCGGAAATGTACAGCTCTAAACTGATATAACCACCATGGTTGACTGGGCGTGAAAAAAAGCAATGATCTATCTATCTACAATAGAAAAGGCCAGCATAAAGCTGTTGACACACTGTGGTCATTTTGTTGCAGCTGCGGATCTTTGTCGCTGACTGGGGACTAATTGGACGTACCACCACCACCTGCTTGTCTGTGTGACCCGGCACTAAGGGGGAGAACTGCCACCCAGAGAAGACAAGGCAATAGATCTAGCTATCAACTCCTGGATCCTTCTGCTCCCAAGACAGCTAGTAGACGTTGGTGCACGCCTGGTACCCATTGGGCAATTCAGCGAAGCTGCTTTGCTCGAGTGAATACCTTTTGTAATCTTTCGCGCAAGAAGTCGCGAAAGGTCGCAGCTGTCACTTCCGGGCCGATTTTTGTGTAGGCGTTGATTCACGCTGTGGAAACATTGGAAGTTGAACCTAGAATTGCGAAGCAGTACAAATGCCACTACAGTTACGTTTGCAAGAATTACAGGGGAAAGGTGATAGAGGATGGAAAAACAGTGTCATTGCATCGTTTCCAGGCTGATCAAGCTGCACGTGGCGCAGCTGTCATACCTTCCGGAGGTGCCTCTATGCTCAAAGAGCTATAGGTTCAAGTCCTATTCGTGATGAGCGGATTTCGTTTAAAGGTCCGACGAAGAAACGCCGATCGACTGCGTGTGCAACCTTGCCCCAATTTTGCAGCGCATGATACATGTCGTTGCGCAATCAGTGTTCGTTTGAGTGCGGATAATTTATTGTGGTGGTGACAGATTGCCAGATAAACAAGACTTCCAGTAGCATCAGCCTACATATACTCCCTTCCCCCGAATAACAGGACGTTAATTTAATTTACTGAAACATATTTAGTCTTTATGTCAAAGTGCCAAAACAAAACAAGAAAATAAACAAAGACAGGCAAGCCAGTAACTGATTAATGAGGCATTATATTTGGATTTGGAAAACCTTAAACAGACAAAGATCTGTGGCGGACCGGGAACTAAAAATGAAAAAAGAAACAGAAGAAACGCCTACTTCGTTTATAAAAGGCCTATATGGGGCACCAGTCCCTGCCGAAACCGAATCGTAGTTTATATTCTAGAATCAGCCAAAAATAGGAAGAGGTTCACACACACACACACACACACACACACACACACACACACACACACACACACACACACACACACACACATACACACAGAGTTTTATTTGAGCCAAGCCTTCTGTACTCTTAGCGATTCTGACAGAGAGGAAGAAGGGGGAGTGTGTGGGGCGATTGGGGCGGGGGGTGGAGGGGGGGGGGGGGGGGGGAAGTCGGAGAGGAAGGAAACATCCAAGTAACTGTGGTTAAAAGGCATGTGTTTTAGCGATGCCAAGACAGAACCGACAGGGCTGTCGGGGTACTGGGAAGTCTGGACGTCTGATGCAGATGCCGTTTTTTCCTCACAGACAGTCTGATCTAAATGCTAATGAAACTATATCCAGCTGCAACTGTGACATTGAGGGGTCGAGCGAGTACGAATCCTGCTTACACACACACACACACACACACACACACCACACACACACGCACAGCACCACGCACCACACACGCACCACAGCACGCACGCACGCACGCACGCACGCACGCATGCACGCGCACACATATACACACTCAAACACACACTCACCACACACTCAACACACACAACACAACACACACACAACACACACACACACACACATATATATATATATATATATATATAATAATATATATGAAGAATAATAATAATATGTAGAGAGAAGAGAGAGAGAGGAGAGAGACGAGGAGAGAGAGAGAGAGAGAGAGAGAGAAGAGAAGAGACAGAGAGAGAAGCAGAAGAGACAGGAGACAGAGACAGACACAGGACAGAGAAGAGACGAGAGACAGCAGAGAGAGACAGACAGAGCAGAGACAGACAAGACAGAGCACACGAGACAGACACAGACAGACAAACAGACACACAACACACGACAACAACACAACCACACCACCACCACCACACACACACACACACACACACACCACCACACACACACACACACACACACACACACACAACACAAACACACACACACACACACACACAACACACACACACACACACACACACACACACACACCACTGCTGAATAGATGAAGTCAGCCACACGTAACCAGGAGGTGGATAGAGATAATGGATAACGCGTGGAGGGGCAGCAGGAAGCGGTAGAGGGGAAGGGAGGACAGAGAGCTAGGGCATGAGGGAGGGGCAGGGAGGACAGGGAGATGGGAGAGCTAGGGCATGAGGGAAGGGCAGGGGGGACAGGGAGATGTGAGAGCTAGGGCATGAGGGAGGGGCAGGGGGGACAGGGAGATGTGAGAATTAGGGCATGTGGGAAGGGCAGGGGAGGCAGGGAGATGTGAGAACTAGGGCATGAGGGAGGGGCAGTGGGGACAGGGATATGTGAGAACTAGGGCATGAGGGAAGGGCAGGGGGGACAGGGAGAGGGGAGAGCTAGGCCACGAGTAGTGGCAGGGGGGACAGGGAGATGGGGGTGGGGTGGAGAGAGAGAGAGCTAGGGCACGAGGGAAGGGCAGGGGGACTCGCAGAGGGGAGAGCTAGGCCACGAGGTAGCGACAGGGGGGACAGGGGGGGGGGGGGGAGAGAGAGATAGAGCACGAGGGAGGGGCAGGGGGGACTGGGAGAGGGAATTACCAGGGAGGGAGGGGCAGGGGGGACAGGGAGAGGGGAGAACTAAGAAGGGATGGGCATGGGGGACTGGGAGAGTGGAGTACTAGGGAGGGAAGTGCAGGGGGGACGGGGAGATGGGAAGGGAGGAGAGAGCTAGGGTACGAGGGAGTGGCAGGGGGGACAGGGAGAGGGGAGAGCTAGGCCACGAGGTAGCGACAGGGAGGACAGGGAGAGGGGACGGGGAGGGGGGAGGAGAGAGAGCTAGAGCACGATGGAAGGGCAGGGAGGACGGGGAGATGGGAAGGGAGGAGAGAGCTAGAGGACGAGAGATGGGCAGGGGGGACGAGGAGAGGGGAGAACTAGAGGACGAGGGAGAGGCTAGGTGGACAGGGAGAGGGGACAACTAGGGCACGAGGGAGAGGCAGGGGGGACAGGGAGAGGGGAGAACTAGGCCACGAGGGAGTGGCAGGGGGGACAGGGAGATGGGGGGTGGGGGGGAGGAGAGAGAGATATGGCACGATGGACGGGCAGGGGGGACGGGGGGATGGCAAGGAAGGAGATAGCTAGGGGACGAGAGATGGGCAGGTGGGACTGGGAGAGGGGAGAACTAGGGAAGGAGGGGCAGGGAGGACAGGGAGAGCTAGTTCACGAGGGAAGAGCATGGGGTCCAGGAGATGGGAGAACTAGGATATGTGGTAGGGGCAGCGGGGACCGGGTGCGGGTGGGGGGAGGGAGTGGAGGCAGAACCAGGGAACGAGGGAGGGGCGGAAACAAGAAAAGGGGGTTTATCTAAGAATGAATAAAAATACGCCTCTCAAAACTACGATGATTATAATGATGTAGGTAATAAGCTTCGATTTTCCGCCTCACGCTTCCATGGTGTCGTAGAAAATGAAGGACATCCTGTTTCACTCTCCGCAGCACACGACGGAATGATGTAAGACTGACTGCAGGGGGCTATCACGTAATGGAAATACGGGAATGATGTAAGACTGACTGCAGGGGGCTATCACGTAATGGAAACACAGAAGACACGTATAGTGCATTATTCGTTTTGAAGAAGCGTTTGGTTCCACTATTTTTTTTAATAGCATAGAGAACTGCTAAGTTATTAAATTGGACTGGAATCAAGTACGAATGGTGTTCTGCAAGAAAGATCTGTTGACATCTGTCTAAACACATTGCTTTGGTTTAAACTAAAATTTATTCGAGACGAAATAAACATACAAAAAATCATTATGTGCCCATCAACAAGCTATAGCTTATAGGCGATGAGCTCATGCAGTTGGAAAAAAAAACATTGCTTTGCTTTTCTCAGATACACAGACCGAAATCTCACGAGGTGCGAGAGAGGGAAAGTATGCCTAGGGCTACATCATCAGTTCCGTTCAACAACGTCGTCATCACCAATGTTATTTCTGCTTTAAAAATTGAATTTATCTCGCGACACAGTAAAGTTTTCTGTATTCTGATAAGCAGCAATGGTTACAGCCATATTTTACAGCGTCATGAATTTGAATGACAAAATTATGAGACAGTCACGTACATTTTCCGTTACTCAGTTTCTCAGGCGCAAAACTGATGGTCAAAAAACAAAAAACAAGACAAAAAACTAAAATATATGAAGGCAGGGTAGCTCGATTCTGCAACTCAATGTTAGGAATTTATTTAGAAGATTGGGTAGCGTGACTGCAACTCAACATTAGGAATTTAATTAGAAGATTGGGTAGTGCGACTCTGCAAGTTAACATTAGGAATTTAATTAGAAGATTGGGTAACGTGACTCTGCAAGTTAACATTAGGAACTGAATTAGAAGATTGGGTAGTGCGACTCTGCAATTCAACATTAGGAATTTAATTAGAAGATTGGGTAACGCGACTCTGCAAGTCAACATCAGCAATTTAATTAGGTGATTGGGTAACGTGACTCTGCAAGTTAACATTAGGAACTGAATTAGAAGATGGGTAACGTGACTTTGCAAGTCAACATTAGGAATTTAATTAGAAGATTGGGTAGTGCGACTCTGCAAGTCAACATTCGGAATTTAATTAGAAGATGGTGTAAGCGTGACTCTGCAAGTTAACATTATGAATTTAATTAGAAGATAGGGTATCGTGACTCTGCGAGTCAACGTTAGGTATTCAATCGGCATACTGGGCAGCATGGCTCTGTGACTCAACGCTAGGAGTATAATTAGTACACCGGGTAGCTTGGCTTTGTGACACAACGGTAGGAATTTAATAGTAGGCTAAGCAGCGTGATACACCGTTAGGAAATTAAGTCCGAAGACTTGGTAGCGTGACTCTCCGACAGCAATAAAGAAGTTAATTAGAAGAATGAGTATAGATGCCCAGTAGCACAACCTTAATTAGTAGGTTGGGTAGCGTGACTCTGTGACACAACATTCAAAATATAATTTATTAGGTTAGGTAGCGTAGCGTTGGGTAGCGTGACTCTGTGACACAACATTCAAAATGTATTTAGTAGGTTGGGTATTGTAGCTCTCTGATTTAGCATTTATTAATAAATAGGCTGGGTAGTGTGACTGCCGGGTAGAGTCAACTTTATAAGATTAATAAGCAGACTGGCTGGCGCGACTCTATAATTCAAAGTCGGTGATTTAATTTAAAGACTGGGTACTGCGACACTGTGACTCAAAGTTGGGATTTTAATATGAAGGCTCAGTAGCATGACTCTGTGACTCAACGTTGGGATTTTAATATGAAGGCTCAGTAGCATGACAATGACTCAACGTTGGGATTTTAATATGAAGGCTCAGCAGCATGACTCTGTGACTCAACGTTGGGATTTCAATATAAAGGCTCGGTAGCGTGACTCTATTATTTTAATATGAATGCTTGGTAGCGTGACTCTGAGACTCAACGTTTGGATTTGAATATGAAGGCCCGGCAGTGTGACTCTGTGACTCAACGTTGGGATTTGAATATGAGGGCTCGGTAGCGTGACTCTGTGATTCAACGTTTGGATTTGAATATGAAGGCTCGGTATCGTGACTCTGTGATTCAACGTTTGGATTTGAATATGAAGGCTCGGTAGTGTGACTCTATGACTCAACGTTTGGATTTGAATATGAAGGCTCGGTAGCATGACTCTGTGACCCAACGTTTGAATTTGATTATGAAGGCTCGGTAGCGTGACTTTGTGACTCAGTGTTTGGATTTGAATATGAAGGCTAGTCAGCTTCTACTCTGTAACACTGCGTTAGCTTTGGGGAAGCCCCACTTCCCGAATGATCCATGGGAAAATCCCTAATGAGACGGCCGAGGAGCATGTGGAGTATGAACGTTTTGACCGTCAGTTTTCTAGGTTAAGATTCAAGGTGTGACAGATTCATCCACAAACTCAAACTCTGCTGAAGGGTGCTGGAGAGAGAGAGAGAGAGAGGGGAGAGAGAGAGAGAGAGAGAGAGAGAGAAGAGAGAGAGAGAGGGGGAGGAGGAGAGAGAGAGAGACAGAGAGAGAGAAGAGAGAGAAGAGACAGAGAGGAGAAGAGAGAGAGAGAGAGAGAGAGAGAAGAGAGAAAGAAGAGAGAGAGAGAGAGAGAGGAGAGAGAAAACGAGAGAAGACAAACAGAGAGAAGAGAGACGAGACAGACAGACGACACAGAGAGACAGAGACAGAGAGAGACAGAGACAGAGAGAGACAGAGACAGACAGAGACAGACAGACAGAGAGAGAGAGAGAGAGAGAGAGAGAGAGAGAGAGAGAGAGAGAGAGAGAGAGAGAGAGAGAGAGAGAGAGAGAGAGACCCTGCAAAGCAGTCTTTTCATCTAAGAATGAAGAACTGAGCAGCCAACAGCTACGTGTACCACAGACCTCCAGCACGCAAACAGGACTGCCCTATAGTATCACGTCTCACTCACTCGCCCGCTACTTCCCTCCTGCTCCCAGATGACCTATGTGGTTGACCTCGGCGCTTAAAGACCAATTATACTTACTTATCTTCCTGGCCCCACGTCATCGCCCGATCGATTTTCCACCAATCACTCGCACTGGCCGTGTGTTTCCCGTTGTCTGTGGACCACTCTGTCCTCATAGCTCATGGCTAATCAGTTTGGTTGAAACGCAAAAGCTAGGGCAGATAATGCCTGCTTTTCTTCTCCCATCCCTAAGGGTACGTAAAACACGACCGTGTGTCCAATAAAAACCGCAGTGTGAATGTTATCGGACGGGTTGGAAATCAGTGCGGAGTCATATGTCACCGCGAGGTGGAAGTGATCGACGCAGGCGTTCGGTGACAAATGGATGGTGTCGGGACTCCTGCAGCGGAATTTTTGATGTCAACAACTCCACCGACTCCACCAAAGCGTTAAAGGAACTAACCTTCCCGAAACATGTTTTGTTCAGCAAGTTAAAAGAGACCAAAAGAACAACTCGAAAATGACATCAGTAATTTTGTTTTAAAGCCCCCCCCCCCCCCCCCCCCCCCCGAGTTTCGTGAGTGACGGTTAGCGGGAGTGTATGTACAAAACACCGTCCAGTGTCATGGCTCGCCTTTTGCAAGCTGTGTCCTCTTTGAAGTTCGGCACGAGAGGTGCATAATCACGTCCCTTACCTGGAAGAGCAAGGTCAAAGATGCCGTGGGTAACAGCCACGAGGTTAGCTGTAACATATTCACTTCAATTCCTTTAAAAAAAAAAAAAAAAGTCTTTTCACGTAAATGATATTACACTGATCTTACTATTATCAAGACAGCGACATATTTTGATACATTTCACCAAAACAACATCTAAAGAAAATAATACACACTTGTTTGCGGTCGCTTAAACGTTGTTTGTAGAGCTTAAACAAACATACACATTTATATGTATCCACGCACAAGTTATTTTCGTAACATTTGATCACATTTAACTGTTTAAATCACCGTTTATCTGTTGTTTAATGTCGTTTTGTAGCTTGATAAAAGGGACTACCCCGAAAATTTGCATGTTGGGTTTGGTCCTAATCAATAGCGTTCTTTTTAACCTTTTATGAATTTTGATTTGAATATACTGTGTTATACATCCAATCCCACCAATCGCCACTCTGAAAAATCGGTTTCTAAGTTAGCTCTCTTCCAGCCCTTAGGACATTATTTGATGTCCCAGATTTGTTTTCCCCATTTAATTGTTTATGTCAGAGATTCTGACTTTTCTGCATTCTCAGTCGTGTGGAGCAGACCGACTGTGCATGAACATTCTGATTCGCTAATCTTCTTTCTGAGACTATTCGCTGAAAAATTCAGTCACAACCCGCAGTCCAAGCTCGTTGGCAGGGAAACGGTTCAAATCTAGACGAACGGGGCATTATTCTAAAAAAATATTCTGATTGTTAGGTGTTGTTTTCTTCTTCTTGTATTGGAGAACATTATAATGAAAAAACAGCATTTCTGGACAGCTTAACCTTTTCTCTTGACTGTTCTTGGCACGAAAACGCACCCCAAAAATTGCAGATCTTGTTTGCTAGTGCCAGTGAAAGGGTTAAAATAAAATCCTTGATTTCAAATACCAGTAACTATGTTTGACTAGCTTCGACCTGTTGGATAAATATACTTTGAGAAGGCTACCTCTTTTAACCTGCTCTAAAATGCCATTTGAAGTTTGACTGAGTTTGCTCATCGCCGGGATTAACTGGAAACGATCCTTCCATCAGGGAAGGCCAGTCGTAACATTTATTGACACACAGTTCGGCCACCACGATGGTAAACTGGTTGAACGTGACAGCATTTGTTGTGAGAGTGTAGTCTGAATACCTTAAAGAACGAAGGAAAGAAAATATCCTCTCACCAGCAGTGTATCCAGCAAGTGGGGTAGACCACTGAACGGCAGCAAAAGAACCGTTTCGTGAGAAGGTTAGGCAGGCCTAGTATGCGTCTTCGTCCGCTATGAGTAGATAACTTGGTATGCGTCTTCGTCCGCTATGAGTAGATAACTTGGTATGCGTCTTCGTCCGCTGAGGGTAGATAACTTGATATGCGTCTTCGTCCGCTATGTGTAGATAACTTGGTATGCGTCTTCGTCCGCTATGAGTAGATAACTTGGTATGCGTCTTCGTCCGCTGAGGGTAGATAACCTGGTATGCGTCTTTGTCCGCTATGTGTAGATAACTTGGTATGCGTCTTCGTCCGCTATGAGTAGATAACTTGGTATGCGTCTTCGTCCGCTGAGGGTAGATAACCTGGTATGCGTCTTCGTCCGCTATGAGTAGATAACTTGGTATGCATCTTCGTCCGCTATGAGTAGATAACTTGGTATGCGTCTTCGCCCGCTGATGGTAGATAACCTGGTACACGTCTTCGTCCGCTGAGAGTAGATAATTATTAATTGTTTCTTTACCGCCCAGTAAACCTCGTACTTCATATCATGGTGAAATCTAAAGTGATAACTTCCGCTGTGAGTAGGTAACTATAAACCATTTTTGTACCGCCCAGTCAACCTCGTAGTTCATATCAGGCTGAAGTCTAAAGTGAACAACTTCTGATGTGAGCAGGTAACTATGAACCTTTTTTTTTTTTACGGCCCAGTCAACCTCGTCAGTAGTTCACATCAAGGCGAAATCTAAAGAGAACAACTTCCGCTGTGAGTAGGGAACTACTGACAAACTGTTTTTACCTCTCAGTCAACCTGGTAGTTCACATCAAGGCGAAATCTAAAGTGAACAACTTCCGCTGTGAGTAGGGAACTACTGACAAACTGTTTTTACCTCTCAGTCAACCTGGTAGTTCACATCAAGGCGAAATCTAAAGTGAACAACTTCCGCTGTGAGTAGGGAACTACTGACAAACTGTTTTTACCTCTCAGTCAACCTCAGTCGTAGTTCACATCAAGGCGAAATCTAAAGCGAACAACTCCCGATGTGAGTAGCTATCTATAAAATGATCAGCCTCGTATGTCACATCATAAAGATCTAAAGTGAACAACACAGTGATTACTTCAAACTACATCACGAAAGGGACGTACTAATAATTATAAGCAATCTTGCTTGTCGCGGCACGGCCCAAAATGAATGTTCTGCTGTTAATGTATTGTATATGAAATGATACCATTTTTGTTTAAACCAAACTACGTGACATTTGAAAGAGCAGTGTCCGATTTTGATACTGCGATGTGGACGACCAAAATAGATTACTTGCGGTCGCGCGCAAGGGAGCAGTCAGTGGGTGTACCTCTACCACCGAGCTAGAACAGCGTATCTCTATGCTCACACGGGGCTCAGTTCTGGGAGAGAAAGGCCCTCCCCTTTGACGCATGATGGAAGAGCCAGGAGGTAGCCAAGGTGCGAGGGAGGGTGGCAGGGTGGGGGCAGGGGGGGGGGGGGGGGGGGGGCGAGGGGTAAGTGGCGCTGCGAAGCGTCTGGCCCTCTGGCATCAAAAGCCCCGCTAGCAGCAACAAGCATTGAGTTTAACTCTGCGACCGCTACTACCCTACGCCGCGTGCGTCTCTTGTCTCTGACGTTTTACCGGAACGTGGCTAACTTATTACCGCGCTCCGGGTTTTCGTCAGTCGCGGCGGCTTAAACATCAAGAGAGATCGAAGTATAGGACCGAGAGCAGAATTAAAGGAAGGCGAGTGTAAGGGTACTATATCTCAGCTGACCGATTGTTGTGTAACTGAGATTAAAAGTGTCTGTGCTGGGGACGAGAGGAAACAAATTACAACAAATAAAAAAAGGAGAGTTACAAAAGAGACATTTCACAACGTTTGCTGTCGTGAACGCCACACGTACAGTTAAACACTTGTAAGTAAAGACAAGAGGACAAGTGACCCAAGCTGACTGACAACTGAGAAGGAGGTCGCTAATGGTTGAGTGGTGATTGTGACGGGAAATGGAATGTTCGTGTCAGTGAATAGCTGAATCGCAAAACATCGGCATGGCGGAACTGCCGCGTGTTTGATACATTTTATGTTCACTAGTCATCGTCAATCCATTTGTAACATCTTTGTTGTTTAATACCTTCTAGCGTCACAAAAACAAACGAAAAGAGAGAAAAAAGAGAGAGATTTTTTCTTTTCTTTTTCCAGTGTGTCAAATAACTCAAGTCTTGACCTGAAATTAAGGCAATACTCAAGTGTGGTGGATCTGGGTACGAAAAAGCGTAGCTCTCTATAGGTAAAAACTTAAAACAAATCTTTAGCATCGATCTGAAATGATTACTTCAAACGTCGATAAACCCAAATCCTAACAGACACAGCAGGACGTTTCTACCACGTGCTGTTCAGTCAGTTATTCTTAGGTCCTCGATATCAATAACTGTTTAGTGTGATTGCCGTGATGATATAAGTATCGGCTGGCTGGGCGCTAAAGGCATTTTTGTTGTCTGTCCATCAAGGGACACTATACAGACTCTACTCTGCTGATCGGAGGTACCATCCAGAACCGGTGATACCTACACTCCAGCGTACAGAGCAGGACGGAAGGAAGCCAGGCTGTGGTGAATTACGCAGCATAGGAGCAGGTCGAGTGTGAAGCGAAGGAAGCCAGGCTGTGGTGAATTACGCAGCATAGGAGCAGGTCGAGTGTGAAGCGAAGGACACCGACTCAGTCCTCTTAGGATGGAGCTGGCCTGCCGGGACCGGTTCGGGGTGTTCAACGCCACCTTCTTCAAGCTGTGGACGTGCTCCATGTGCTACACCTACCTCTTCCACGACTCCTCCCCCGCCTTCGTCACCATCCCGCCTAACGGCCACCAGCTGGTCGCCCTGCCCTCCACGCCCCACCCCCCGGGGCTGACCGTGCAGGCGGACGTGGATGACCCCGTGGTGGTGGAGCTGGTCTGTGCTACGCTGGGCGGTGCCAGCTGCAACAGGTGGACGTCCTGCTGCAGGGCCGCCCAGCAATGCTGCGAGGAGCAGGCCAAGCAATCCTCCTCCTCCTCCCTCTCCTCCTCCTCCTCCTCCTCCTCTTCGTTCTCGAGGGAAGCGGCCATCACCCTCGCTGGGGAAAGAATGGACTCTCACGGCCTCAGACAGAGACATTCGCAGACGAGGTCCGGAAGCTCTACGTCTCTCTACGCTTCCGA
>JABMCL010002481.1:157500-162500 GCA_018857735.1 Alviniconcha marisindica | reverse complement strand
ACTTAGAGAGACAATTGGAGGCAATGCAGGGAAAATGGGCGTATAGCTGAAAGGGGGCGGAGGCAATGCAGGAGAAATGGGCGTTGATCATACTTAGTTTGTGTCTGTCTTTCTCGCTGAGTACAGTTTAGTTTTCGTCTGTCTTTCTCGCTGAGTACAGTTTAGTTTTTGTCTGTCTTTCTCGCTGAGTACAGTTTAGTTTTCGTCTGTCTTTCTCGCTGAGTACAGTTTAGTTTTTGTCTGTCTTTCTCGCTGAGTACAGTTTAGTTTTCGTCTGTCTTTCTCGCTGAGTACAATTTAGTTTTCGTCTGTCTTTTTCCCTGAGTACAGTTTAGTTTTCGTCTGTCTTTTTCCCTGAGTACAGTTTAGTTTTCGTCTGTCTTTTTCCCTGAGTACAGTTTAGTTTTCGTCTGTCTTTCTCGCTGAGTACAGTTTAGTTTTCGTCTGTCTTTCTCGCTGAGTACAGTTTAGATTTCGTCTGTCTTTTTCCCTGAGTACAGTTTAGTTTTCGTCTGTCTTTCTCGCTGGGTACAGTTTAGTTTTTGTCTGTCTTTCTCGCTGAGTACAGTTTAGTTTTCGTCTGTCTTTGTCGCTGAGTAGTTTTTATTTCTTTGTCTGTCTTTCTCGCTGATTACAGTTTAGTTTTTGTCTGTCTTTCTCGCTGAGTACATTTTAGTTTTCGTCTGTCTTTCTCGCTGAGTACAGTTTAGTTTTCGTCTGTCTTTCTCGCTGAGCACAGTACTAGTACTAATAGTAAACTGGGCAGCTCAGCTCTAGTCAGTTACCTTTTCCCTTGGGAAAACGACCAAAATTGATCTCGAGGTGGAAATCCCTCATGGGACAGGTATAAACAGGGAAAGGAATATGTACGTCGCTGAAAGTGTGTTGTTTCGTTTAGTACCCGAGTTGATCTACGTAGCGAATATACGACCCTCTCCCACGAAATTAGTCTTAACGTCTAGCGCGGGGAATTTAGCGCGTTGTTAATCTGAGAATGTATTAAATTAATCATCACTTTGCTGTCTGTGCTTTGATACCCCTATATCCTGTTGCTACCGTTTGTGATTTTTTCTTGTTGCTTCTTCTTTACGTAGTAATGTTGCGTCTTCATTTTCATTACAGACATGATTGTTGTTGTAGGTACTAGCTCTTGTATTACATCGTACTTGTCAGCAGATTGTATTTTCTGTTGTGTGAAAATTGTAAAACGATTTTAGCGCGTGTTTCTCTGTGAAAATTACATTGTGGAATAGTGTTCCATTCTTATTAGGAGATAATTATTATAATAGCGGGCTTGCCAGTCCAAATCATTTTGTAGATTTTAGTGGAGGCCAATCCGTTGAACGCTAAGCAATTTGGTGTCACTATAGTCAATGATTTTAAGAGAGGCAAGCTTTTAGTTTCTTCGGGATATAATACATGGTTTTAATTAAATCAAACAAAACCAACAGCGATGAATCATAATGCTTAAGGGTAGGCATAAATGGAAGGGATGAGTTCTTTTTTCCCTGAATAATGGCGCGGTTTATTTCCATTAAAAAACAAACAAACAAAAAAAACGTCGGAGTACTTTACGATGAATAAGCCTATCATCGACTTAAATCACAAATAGAAGTTATGCAGTAAAGTATATGGGCGGCACACGTGTAGTTTTGAGAGAGGCATGGTCAGGCCACGTAAGGAGCCGATCAGTCGCAGGAAATGGACCAGAACACCCCAGCACATTAGTGGAGCTGATTGTCATCACGATGTCCACACGAGCGTCCGCATGCCTCTGAGAATCAAAGCCACCAACACAGATGCACTGACTGCCTTTGCCAAGCATCAGCTTGAAGCGGCTAAAACAGTCACGATGTTTAAAGAGCTTTATTGCAGAACTCAACTGTGACCTAATTCGTAGCAGAATCTCCACTTTCTTGCCACGAGCGAACGCAAACGTGGTTGTGAATGCCGTGTCGGCGTCAAGAGTACATACTTGTGGCTGTCCATCCGCGACATATTGCTGCTGTTACATGTATTGCTCTTTTAATAATTGAAACACAGGAAAGTGAAGCATAAAAAAGCTATTAAAAAAAAAAAAAAATACACACGGGAAAAGGTGTCTACATGTGGTTGTTGGGATAATTATCATTTAGCGTGCCGATCGAGTACGACGTGCATGAGCTTGACGTAAGTGCCGGGTAGATGTCAATTAATAAAGGCATGACGTGTTTGCGTCGTGTGTGTGTGTGTGTGTGTGTGTGTGTGTGTGTGTGTGTGTGTGTGTGTGTGTTGTGGTGTGCGTGTGTGTGCGTGTGGTGCGTGCGTGCGTGCGTGCGTGTGCGTGTGTGTGTGTGTGTGTGTGATGGGGAAGGGGGCGTGCATACGAATGTGTATTCGTATGCGTGTGTGTGCGTGTGCGTGAAAAAGCACCAAAAACAAACAAACAAATATATATAAATCACTAAGTAAATATATATATATTCCCTTAAAAAAAGGAGTGCAAACATGACCACCCGCCCCCTTCAAAAACTAAAAACCCCCCCCCACCCCCCCAAAAAAAAAAAAAAGCAAAAGAAAAACCAAAAACACGTCATGTCCTCCCTGTCATTTTAAATTCTAAGAGGGAACGCCACAAAGAAACACTTCAACACCGAAAACAAAAAAACAAATCAGGTACGTGTCCGCTCACAGTAAAAAACACTACAAAGCAAACCGTTACAACTGTTACGTGCTGATGATGACACCTCAGAGTCGCTGGCCCATGAAAAATGAACTGCAGCGTGCAGTTTGCACGCAAAGAACAAACAATCAATGGTGAACAGGGTTATTGTGGACGTAGATCTGACGCTCAGTCGGGGTACGGTGTGTGTGTGTGTGTGTGTGTGTGTGTAGGGAGGGGGGGGGGAGGGGGGGGGGGGGGGGTCTTTCATTGGGAATTCGGGAGATCCGGAACAATTTACGAGATCCATATGGACCCAACGTATCACTGTAAAGGAGTTGGCCACCTGAACTCTTGCTTCGTCAGATGGGTGGAAGAGTTGAAATAAAACTTCAAAGGAAGGGTTTTGCTTTAAAATGTCCTGTTGAGTTTACATCGGTTTTTTACAAGAAAAACATTCGTGAATGACGATTAGAGGAAGTGGACGTGCAAGGCACCACGAAGTGTTACAGCTGGCTTGAAGCTTACCTCTGATAATTTTGTTCTCCTCGGGCAAAGCGAGTTCGCACGTTTCGTGCCGAACATCAAAGAGTCCGCGGCATGCAACAGTCGAGCTAGGAAAATTGACATTGTCTGGAATTGTACAGCCAGTTCTTCACGCGTTTTAAAACGCATTTGAAATTGTTTCTTTTTTCTTTTTCTTCTTCTTTTTTGTTTTTGTTTTTGGAGGGGGTGATGTTGACTTCTATCAGTTCGAGATAACATCCAGATTGACAAATATTTTGTTTTGTTTTTTGTTTCCCATCAAACTGTGCTGTTGTCTTTATGTCAAATCTGCAAGCTTGATCTGTGAATGACGATTGGCTTAGAATCGCCTTGGTTCTGACGTACACAACATCCCGTGCCACATCTGTTCTGATCTGTGAAATCTAACAGATTTCTTTCTGTTGAGGATTAACGCCTACAGAAACTTCATACGGTTTATCAGGGACGTGAGAGAGGGCTACCTATGTGATTCTTGTTCCAAGCGTACTCACACTTTTCTTCTGATATTTCCATTCTTTGATTTCCCTCTGTGTGTACGTACTCGCTTGGTCAGATATCTTTTTCTTATGCTGCATCGTCTGTCTGGAACAGTCTCCCTTGCAAAGTCGTCAAAGACACTACCATCTTTCAAATCATCTGTGAAATCTCACCTCTTGAAGCCACTGATTCTCTCTCTGTCTTTCTGTGTGTGTGTGTGTGTGTGTGTGTGTGTGTGTGTGTGTGTGTGTGTGTGTGTTCCTCTCTCTCTCTCTCTCTCTGTATACATGCGCTTGTTTTGACTGCGTTTTGGTTCTTTGCTTTGTAATGGGCTACGTGATCCAGTTTGGAGGATTAGCACATAAAAGAGTATGTTATTATGATGATGATGATGATGATGATGATGATTAGAAGCAAGCGGGACCGCCACCACCAGAGCAATAAACATCAAGGTGGTAGGGAAGTAGACATATATACTCTGCAGCTTGTTATTTCAACCATTGTGGGGAACAAATTAAGTCAGTGTCCACAGAAACAACAGTGGAGATCTACCATCAATACCAGCAGTGTTTCTGTAGTTTGGCATGGGATACGCTTCGCACGTGTTATACGTGTGTCGGCTGACGCAGTACGTCCAGGGAAACAAGCCATGGACTTGGATATATAGGTCCATGAAACAAGCTGTAAAAATCGATGCAAAATCAATGAAGCTTTGTAAAAACAAACTCCTTAATTTAAAACAACAACAGTAACAATAACAGTCTTGAGCCCATTGCTGAAGGTCAGCTTCCTGGAAGTCTTTCTGTCTCTCTTTTATGGCTAGCAAACTGTCGGATTTCTTGTTGATACAACTCAATCGCAGCGAAGGAAGAAAGGTCAAGGAGAGTCTCTGTGGAGATTTAAAAAAAGAAAGAAAGAAAGAGAGAGAGAAAAAGAAGAAGAAGAAGAAGAAGGAAAAGAAGAAGAAGAAGAAGAAGAAGAAAGAAAGAAAGAGAAGGAAAAAAGGAGAAAAGTGTTTTCGCGGACGAGGCTGTGCGACACTGCCACGATTTTACGATTTGCTGGGAATTAAACAGCCCATTCTGCCTGTCGTAGCTGGCCTACTTGCACGAGATTTTTATTTTTTTATTTTTTTTAGTCCTCTGCTGGAATCACGTTCAGTTAAGTAAGCTGCGATAAAAATCTCAGTCCTATTATTTTACTGCACAGGTAAAACGTTAAACGTTTGATTGTCAATGACCCCCCTCATCCCCCCCACCCCCATGCTCGCCGCACCCCGCCTACCCCCTCCCCCCCCCCTCCCCCAGCAGTGGCTGTTCTCCCCTTGGCTACGCTT
>JABMCL010002481.1:152500-155000 GCA_018857735.1 Alviniconcha marisindica | reverse complement strand
ATATAAAAAGTTGCATGAAAAAAAAAAAGAAAAAAAAAAAATGAAAAAAAGAAAGAAAGAAAAAAATGAAGAAAAAGAAGAAGGTCCTAGGAATAGGTAGCGCTGCTCTTGGTCAGTTCGACAGGCTATATTTGTGCGATAAAACTCGCTGGTAAAACTGGCTGGCACAATTTTGTCTGCTTTTTTTCTTGTACTATTGAAACGAAAACAAAATCGATGACCAAGGCTCAACTCTACAATTATCAGGATAACAATTTCTACTGATGAAAGTTCTGTGCGCGCTATGTTGTACACAATTACTCTTTTTTCTTTTTCTTTCTTTCTTTTCCCCCTCCCTCCGTTTCAATTTTTAAAGTACTTCATCGTCCCTTGCGGGAAATTCGGGTCGACTTAACGGGGTAAAAATAAAAATAAAATAAAATAAAGAGAAGAGGACAGAAGCCGCAAGAGCAGCGCTACCTATTCCTATTATTTTCCTGTGTCCAAACCATGGTATCCAACATGGCTGCCAATGTTTGGGATTTTTAACGTCCGCACAGATGTTGAGGCATGCAAATGCACACGGGAGCTGTCCGGATACGGTAAGAGAGTCTGCGCTGAAAGTTGATTCTGGGAGAAAAATCCCTTGCCGCATTGTGAGCTGGACTGGATTGCCATTTCTGCATAATCAACCTCGCTTTCGATCTCGTGACCCTCCGTGACCTCGTTTAGTAAGTATGACCCAGTTTTTAAAACTTGATTTTATAATGCCTGTTTTTTGATTACTTGTTATAAATAACCATTTGCACCAGTAAAAGCCCAAGTAAAATAAAATAAAATAAAAACTTAAGAAAATACACAAATAACCTTGCTTTCGATCGCGATTACCTTGGTGACCTCACCTTATGAATACATTTTTAAGAATGGTCCGCTGCCTGTCGAACTGACCCCAAAGTAGGGGAGATTGGAGTCAGTTCGACAGACTATATTTGTGCGATAAAACTGGCTGGCACAATTTTGTCTGCTTTTTTTCTTGTACTATTGAAACGAAGACAAAATTGATGACCAAGGCTCAGATATCGAGTATGATTTGTTGTAGATCCTCTGGAGAAAAGCGTGATCATAAATAAATCTCTCTCTCTCTCTCTGTTTGTCTCTGTCTCTGTCTCTCTCTGTCTCTCTGTCTCTGTCTGTCTGTCTGTCTGACTGTCTGTCTGTCTCTCTCTCTCTCCCTCTCTCTCTCTCTGTTTGTCTCTGTCTGTCTCTGTCTCTCTGTATCTCTGTCTCTGTCTGTCTGTTTGTCTGACTGTCTGTCTGTCTGTCTGTCTCTCCCCCTCTCTCTCTCTCTCGCTGACAGGACATCGAGCTGGGCCCTCTCTCTGTCCCGCCCACGCCTCCCGCCTCCTCCGTCTTTCTCTCCGTTACAAAAATGCTTCACAAAAACAAACATATGTCACATCATGTTTTTCGTTGACGACGAAGAAACCGAATTAAGGCAAATTTGGGACAGACTTTTCCCCCCTTCGTTTGAAATTGGCTTTTTGTTGCTTTCTCCTTGTTAACGTCCAGCTTTGCCACCTTTTCTCACAGGCAAAATCAGTTTTTGATTTCATTTTACGATGCCTGTTTTTGATCACTTGTTATATGTAACCATTTGTACCAGTGAAAGCACAAGTAAAAGCATAACAAAACGGCAACAGTATGACAGACGTAGCAGTTCTTCGTCTTCTGTGTAGTGTCCAGCTTGAACAGTCTGAAGACTGACATTTTTCAGTGCATCCTTTGTGTGTGTGTGTGTGTGTGTGTGTGTGTGTGTGTGTGTGTGTGTGTGTGTGTGTGTGTGTGTGTGTGTGGTGTGTGTGCGTGCGTGCGTCCGTGCGTGCGTGCGTGCGTGCGTGCGTGCGTGTGTGTGTGTGTGTGTGTGTGTGTGTGTGTACTCCGCCGAACTCTGGCATGGAGTACAGGATCTTTAACGTGCGGATGCGATCTGTTTGCATGCATATACACAAGGCGTTCCTCGGTTTATAGTCTCAACCGAAGGACTTTCGTAGCGTCTGCACAGAACTTGACTCCGGAGAAATCTCAGGGCGAGTGCAAAGCCTGTGGCACATATCGGTAACCCATCCAAGTGGTGACCACGCTCGATCGTTCTTAACTTGGTTTTCGAGAGTGATTACTCCCCCTCTGCGCTAGCAACTCTCCGATAATGAAGCAGAGGTTATGGATTGGGCCTTGCTTTGCTTTGTTACAAAAACGAGGGCTGGAGCCCATTTTTTCGATGGACTACTTTGAACTGACGACATTCCTTGACTGAGAACATGCCTTCCCCGAAAACATCGAACGATGACTTAGCAATGACACTGGAACACACTGGGAAGAACAAGATGAAAAGTATTTGATTACCGTTTAGAAAAAAGAAGATGTACGACCTCAACCGGATTAGTAGTAACTTTCTTAAACGATTAGTATACAAAGCATGTGGACATTGGATGCAGCTTTTCCCCACGGGAGAGTCAGTTAT
>JABMCL010002481.1:137500-142500 GCA_018857735.1 Alviniconcha marisindica | reverse complement strand
CAAAGTCACAATATAGTGTCCATAAATCAGACTAATGCCTTACCGTTGGGCTTAAGTGACGCACCATAGCATATCAAATCTTCACCATGTAGACGATATAATGAGCGCCGAACGGGTTTGTTTCCCTGAATCAAAGGGTGGAGATCGACACTCCCGGAAACCAGTAACTATAGCAACCGCCCGTCCCCGAGTTAGTCAGTGTCGAAAGCCGCAAACCTACAGCTCATCGTTTTCCAGCCGAACTCGATGACACACCTGTACTCTTCTCTTTTATTCCACTGCCATCTGACTGCGGAGCGGCCAAGCTCCCATCAAAAGCGCATACTCCTTTCAGAGCACTGAGCTAGGCATTCTTTCTAGCTCAGTGTTTCAGAGCCACTGACACGGTCCTAGGCTTGGCAAGGCTCATGCGTTCATTATAGTCCTTTCCGTCTGATGTTTCTAAACAGACTTTAACAAGCCTCTGCATTAACGGCCTCTGCATTATTATTATTATGTCTGTTTGGTCGAATTATGCGCACGTTGTGGTACACATATATTCGTCTGCTAGAGGGATCTCCAAACCAGAGTCAAAGGGCAAAGAGAAAGACGGCGAAGGACAGACCAGGGAGCTTTTTATCGGAGTCTTTTACAGTTGCATGAACTGAGACACCATTTTATTGTTGATGCCAAGTTTGTCAACAAATTAGCCAGGACATCGTGCAAAATCGGCTATGTTGAAAGCGGTTTGGTAGGGACTGGTGTAGTGACAAATAGTTATAGCTGCCGTCAGTGAGTCATTACCACTGTCGTCGTCGACTTCGCTGTCATCATCATCAGACGTATTACCATGATTATTGCCTGTCATCATCATCATCATCATCATCATCATCATCATCATCATCAAACGTATAATACGATCACTGTCTATCTATCTGTAATTAGTCTAGCCCGGCGACCGGGCAGGCATTGAGAAAGCTCTCCGATGGACGAACATTTGGAAGAAAAGTTTCAAAACCAAGACATGCTTGGACTTCTGTTATACATTATCTATCTATCTATCTATCTATCTATCTATCTATCTATCTATCTACGATCATCATCACCATCACGACCACCAGCACCATCATCACACGTAACAGCCACCACTATCTGTCGTCATCATCCTCGTCGTCATCAACAGTCATCATCATCATCATCTTGCAAAGAGAGCTAGGAACCGCGTTTTTGCCAGCACTGGTCGCAGCTTCCACTGAGAGGGCAGCTAGGGCAGTGATTTGATATTGACAGCACCCGTGATGCTGCTGATCCTGTTCACATGGAATCACGACATGAATCCCCGCTCCCGCAGGCCATTAAACTGACGACGCGCTGACTGCCCAGACAGCTGGGGCGTTGCACGTGCAAATCGTGACGTCCTTATTAATCAGCGAACGTCAGGGGAGACTCTCCAAACTCGCGGATACTCCAGCCGCCCTCGTTGCAGAAAATCGCCGCCAGAGTTTGACGAGACAGCGGCAAAAGTCCACAAACGGCCGCGTTGGGGGCGATGTTTGGTAACCTGACGCCATAGCCCCTTCTGAAACCGTCTTCTCCGGTTCTAGAGACAGGCGTGGGCAGAGTTTATGGCCAATCTCGTCAGTCCGGTGCTGGCTGGGTCGTGAGAGATGGACAGATCTGGAACGCTGTGAGTAAGTATGTATGATTAGAAAATGTAATCGCACAAACACACCGCCTACCACACCATCTATAATTAGGCCTCTATACCGCTGACTAGAAATGTATTCGCACTAACACACCATCTAGCACATCATCTATATTTAGATGCTGCTTCCACCTGATACAACCGTCCTAGTTGACTGGGCATTAAAAACTAAAAAACACACCACACACGTTACTTAGATACCGCTGCTGTCCATTACACATATCTCTGCCAAACAGGTTGTACTGCAGGATCAGAGAGAGAGAGAGAGAGAGAGAGAGAGAGAGAGAGCTGCCCCAAAAGAAGTTAACCGAGCCAGAAATGTCCAGTCGGAGACGTTTGCTCTAAATGAGAACTGATACACGGAAATTCTGAATTCCAGCAGGAGGTCGTGTGACATCAAACAATCAAATGTGAAGTACTTACTCTTCCTGGCACGTCTAATGATGTCCTAAGAGCGGAGAAAGAGCGATACTCGTTAAGTCAGTCCTTTTTAATGCGCCCTGCATCAACTGCAAGGCGGATCGAGTCTAGTCACTTCAGGCTGTGCCTGTTACTTGACAGTGAGTAGTTTATAATTTGGCCCATACGTCCTGAGTAAAGCAATGAATGAAATAGACCATCTTCTGTCATACGCTGAATGGAACAGACCATCTTCTGTCATACACTGAATGGAACAGACCATCTTCTGTCACACACTGAATGGAACAGACCATCTTCTGTCACACGCTGAATGGAACAGACCATCTTCTGTCACACACTGAATGGAACAGACCATCTTCTCTCATACACTGAATGGAACAGACCATCTTCTGTCACACACTGAATGGAACAGACCATCTTCTCTCATACACTGAATGGAACAGACCATCTTCTGTCACACACTGAATGGAACAGACCATCTTCTCTCATACACTGAATGGAACAGACCATCTTCTGTCATACACTGAATGGAACAGACCATCTTCTGTCACACACTGAATGGAACAGACCATCTTCTCTCATACACTGAATGGAACAGACCATCTTTTGTTTTACACTGAATGGAATAGACCAACTTCTAGTCTTACACTGAATGAAATAGACCTTCTTCTGTCTTACACTGAATGAAATAGACTTTCTTCTGTCCTACACTGAATGAAACAGACCATCTTCTGCCTTACACTGAATGAAATAGACCATTGTCTGTCTTACGCTGAATGGAACAGACCATCTTCTGTCATACACTGAATGGAACAGACCATCTTTTGTTTTACACTGAATGGAATAGACCTTCTGTCTTACACTGAATGAAATAGACTTTTTTCTGTCTTACACTGAATGAAATAGACCTTCTTCTGTCTTACACTGAATGAAATAGACCATCTTCTGCCTTACACTGAATGAAATAGACCTTCTTCTGTCTTACACTGAATGAAATAAACCATCTTCTGCCTTACTCTGAATGAAATAGACCATTGTCTGTCTTACGCTGAATGACATTTACCCTCTTCTGTCCTACAATGAATGAAACAGACCGTCTTCTGTCTTACAATGAATAAAACAGACCCGCTTCTGTGCTATAATGGATGAAACAGACCCTCTTCTGTCCTATAATGGATGAAACAGACCCTCTTCTGTCCTACAATGGATGAAACAGGCCCTCTTCTGTCCTACAATGGATGAAATAGACCCTCTTCTGTCCTACGATGGATGAAACAGACCATCTTCTGTTCTACAATGAACAGACCATCTTCTGTCCTACAATGAATGAAGCAAACCCCCTTCTGTCCTACAATGGATGAAACAGACCATCTTCTGTCCTACAATGGATGAAACAGACCATCTTCTGTCCTACGTGACTGTGCTATTCCTCCTCCACCAGCTCCGCCTCCCTAGTCCTTCTCGGTTCAAGTCTTGAGTATTGGAAAAGGCCCGAAGAAAGAGAAGAGAGACACAGCGACAAAGACCGATGCCTTATCAGTTTATGAAAGGCCATAAGGTATTCCGTAATTACCATATGTTTGGTTCTCAACGCCAATGACGGCGTGAGAAACCTCTCTCTCTCTCTCTCTCTCTCTCTCTCTCTCTCTCTCTCTCTCTCTCTCTCTCTCTCTCTCTCTCTCTCTCTCTCTCTCTCTCTCACACACACACACACACACACATATATCTTGGTTAGGCTGGTAAAATGAGTGTAATGTAGTGTGCCACTTCTGGTGATAAAAATGGGACTGAAATCCTAGAAGCTGGGGACAGATAATTTCGCCTGACGATATGATTATACATCGTCACTACCATAAGGGTAGACATGTTTGCATTTTAGACAAGAGGCAATGTGATCCATGCTTTTCCTATTTTATTAATCGCGAAGGGCAAAGTATTTATAAGAGAGACAATTAAAAGAACAACACACACACACACACACACACACACACACACACACACACACACACACACACACACACACACACACACACACACAAAACACACAAAAAACAACAAAAACACACACACACACACACACACACACACACACACACACACACACACACACACACACACACACACACCACAAACACACACACACACACACACACACACACACACACACACACACACACACACACACACACACACACACACATGCACGCACGCACGCACGCACACAACAAAACGGCAACAAACTACAACAAAAGAAGAAGTAAGAATGGAAAGGGAAGCAATTCGTCACGCACGCAGTCTTGCTGTCTGTAGGACTCTCGGGAGAGTGACAGTCAGACCACACATCCCGTCAATCTTACAAATTCAAGCGGCTTCTTGGCCATCCATTATTTTCAACGTCCATCGTGTCTTTAGTATTTGAAACCCCCACCTCCCACCCCAGCCCCTGGTCTAATCGCAGATGGTATCGATTCTTGATTGGTTCTCGTCATACCAGAGCAAACTGCAAGTCCGTATCAAATCACAAGTGGAAGCCTGACTCACTCAGAAACATTGGCAATAGTCGAAGCTTGTAATCTCTATACTGAGCTACTGCTGAAAGGGTGAGAATCTTTTATAACTATTGCTTCTTAACCAGTGGGTACATTGTTTTGTGCTTTCGAGGTGCATTACTGCGAGGCTGCGAATGATAGCTCTGTTAGTATAGCCGCGAGGGGGGTGGGAATTCTGTTACGAATAATCTGTAACTGAGTAGTACTACTTCGCAAAGCATCGGTAAATCATCGCGAACTATGGATCATGTACTGGTTTAACACAGCGTTTCGTGTCCAGCAGCCTGTCCTGGTTATTGCACTGCAGGTTCGACCGCGCAGCTATCATAATCAGTCACCTTGACCAT
>JABMCL010002481.1:122500-127500 GCA_018857735.1 Alviniconcha marisindica | reverse complement strand
CCGTGGGCACATCTGTCTGTGGGAACATCGGTCAATGGGCACTTGGCACATATGTATGTGGGCACATCTGTCCGTGGCCACATCGGGCTGAGCCTGAAAATGTATATGTGGTGTACTTCTGCATCCATCGTCCACCACATCCTCCGTATAATAGTTGCCCCATATGCCTTCTTTCTCCCCTTTCTCCTGGCCTCCCTACCCCCAATTCCATGTAACCGAGTGGACACTTGAAGCCACAGGCTACGTAACGGGAAAGCGGAAGTAGTTCACTCAGGCGATCTTCGCGTGGGCAATATGAAGCAATTTCAGGCTTTGATTGACCGGTTTAAAAAGAAATCAGTCACTCGGAAGTAAATAGCGTACTTAAAATGCCGTAGACACGTTGCCAGGACTATTTCAAACCGCGTCAGGAAGAGCAGATCAGGAAGGAGTCCGGAATGGGACGAGCAGCAGAAGCGAGAAACACTAGGGTTAGTTAGTTGGTGCTTCGAGCCTAGTCACCCACACAGGGTTATATCAGGGTTAAACACTAGGGGCATTAAAGGTTAACTGCCAGTTTCATAGTAATAACAATACTGGGTGTCGATATAGCGTCCTACCTCGCGGGAGCTCTCAGCGCTTCACACAGTACGTGATGTAATGTAATCAATAATAATAATAACAACAATAGTAATAATGATAAAAATAACAGTGGGGTCTTAGAGCCCCTTTCTCAATGAGCCCTGGGCGCGTACATATTTCATAATCAAGCTAAAACACCCGACATCAAAACGCACAATAGTAACATACACAAATTTCACATCAACACCTGCCTCACCTTCCCCCAACCCCGCCAGTACACACACACACACACACACACACACACACACACACACACACACACACACACACAACACACCACACACACAACACACACCACCACACACACACACACACACACACACACACACACACACACACACACACACACACACACACACAACACCACCACACACGCACGCACGCACGCAACGCACGCACGCACGCAACACACACACCGCACGCACACGCACGCACGCAGCACGCACGCACGCAGCACGCACACACACACACACACAACACACACACACACACACACACACACACACACACACACACACACACACACACACACACACACACACACACACACAGGTAAGCCATACAGTGATCTATTCAGTGTTAAGAGGAGAAGATGTGTCTTTAGAGCAGACTTAAATGGTGTCATGTACAAGATCCAAACACATGAACGGTTCAAAATAACGCTATTTATTAGGACAAAACGCAGCATGCAAATTTTGAAGAAGAAAAAAATGACGTTTAAACAGCGCAAATAAGCTGCGTGGAGGTCGGTGAAAATTACAATTATACACCCACCTTCATGCGGACACTACACTGACAAATCAGCTTAAAAATCCCGCAGTTTTATCGCTTCACTTTTGCTTTTCCCAGTCAGTGCTGACGACAGCTTCCTGTTGCCCAAGTGGCTTCTGGACAGGTGAAAATGATGCAGGAAGATTGGATGACAGGCTCGAGATGATGAAGCAGGCTGATGTTTGAGATCAGAGCCCACCTATTTGAAGAGCAAACAGCCCCTTTAATTGCGTTTATATTCTTTATCGACAGGAAAAATCTCGAGTAGGAACGGGTCATTGGGCCGCTTACATCGTCTGCTACTATCGAAATGAACACTGATTCTTTGAAATGACTCTTTGAAACTGAGAAGCCGTATCCAAACGGCTTGGAGTTTTCGTCGACAAGCGCGTTGCATTGTTGGTAAAACAATGGAATTTCCCGATCTAAGTAACCGTACTGGCTGACTGGGCGTAAAACACCAAATTACTTACTTACCTGACCTAAAAATAAATGTAAGGAAATAGCTATTTTGGAGGATTTTGACGATTCGTGTATGTGGGAGATTTATCATTAACAAATTACACGAATAAACGATTTAAAAAAAAATCCTCAATCAAGAACAAAATGTCGCAAAAGGCCAAGTATTTTTGAATTGCTAATTCTCCCTATTACTTTGATCTGCCGGATAGAGAGAGAGAGAGAGAGAGAGAGAGAGAGAGAGAGAGAGAGAGAGAGAGAGAGAGAGAGAGAGAGAGAGAGAGAGAGAGAGAGAATCAGAGCAAGAAACAGAAAGAACACGTTTTGCATAAAGACACACTGAAGGATTGCGCAGATCTTGGGCTGTTTCAATTCGTGAATTCTCTCTCTCTCTCTCTCTCTCTCTCTGACGTAATCAAATCTTTGTCGAGTTACAATCCTTGACACCAATGACATCCACAATTCCTGCTTCAAGCGGTATATGGACACGGGTCTCAAATTCAGAATCAGAAAAGTCTGTATTCCTGTTCTTGCCCCTTTCCTCTACCCATTTTGTTCCCCCCCCCCCCCCCCCCAACCCCCAACTCCCTCAGTTCCTTCCTGTCGAACTGCCTATCAAGGGTCAGGAAGTCAGATTATTTCCCAAATGGTACAGTCTGCTATTGGGCCAATGTCGGAAAATCGAAAGTTTTACAGTAATGGGAGGAAATTGCATGTTCAATGCGAATGGTTCTTTTTTTCTTTCTTTCTTTTTTCTTTCTTTCTTTCTTTCTTTCTTCCAAGGCATTTCGATTTGAAGACGGCATTAAGCCGTAGAGAAAAAGAAAGAAATTAACGTTCTGTAAGTCCAGATTTATCGAGAATATCACTTATGTGAAAAGACTTTAAATAAAAAGGAAGAAGAATTTATCGAGAATTTCCATCCAGGTGACATCGACATATATGACTGGTTTTATGATGGTCAAATACAAAAAAGCAACAAACAAACAAGCAAAAGACAAAACAACGCCCCCCAAAACTACAAAAACAAAAACAAAAACAACAAAAAGCAAAAAACAAAACAAACACAACAACAACAACAACAATCCACACACAAAAATCTTACAATGATGAACTGGAAGACAAATACAGAAAACTAAACAAAATATCACACTAAAATATCACATTAAAGCAATCAATAGTCTGTTTATAAAAGTATTTATGTCAGTCTGAGAGACGGAGGTTGTATATTCCACGGATAAGTTACAATAGATAAAGATTCAAGAGTCAGAAGTACACAAAACATCTCAGCCGAGAGGTAGGCCTGTGCAGGTAAAATGTGTTTAACCACGAAATTTTCGTCTCCATTTAGCTGTTGCACACAGAACATTCGCAATATTTTCGTCTTAAAAATCTCAAACAAAATGACTGCTAGCGTTCTAAAACAAGATTCAAGCACATAAAATGTTCAAAAGAAACGCTATTTATTAGGACGAAAAGTCTTAATAAATAGCGTTCTTTTGAACCTTATATATTTTCGTCGCAACTTAAATCTTTTTTCCATTTTTCTGATCACTTCAACTGGACTGATACTAATTATAACGGAGATTTCTATGGCGCATTATCCGAAGCCAAAAAGGCGCAGTATTCCGTACAAAAAGATGCCCCTGAAAAGTCTATTATTACAAACAATAAAGAAAATCAGAATACTAAGAAAGAAGAAGAAGAAAAAGAAAGCTGCAGACGAGCAAAGTAAAACATAAATGTCGTTTTGGGTCCTTTGTCCAGCCGGATTACATGCCAAGGCCTAAACTATAACCTTATAATCTGATATGTCTGACACTTTACATATTCAAGTCACATCTACACACAGGATCTAAACACATTTTATACAACAAGGGAATTCCCACAACATACCAGGAAGGTTACAATTCCTAACACATCAAAAATTACAAAAAAAGGGAACCCCCCTTAAACACAATTTTATAACAACAAGGGACTTCCCACAACAGGCCAGGAAGGTTACAATTCCTAACACATCTACACACAGGATCTGAACACATTTTATACAACAAGGGACTTCCCACAACAGGCCAGGAAGGTTACAATTCATAACACATCTACACACAGGATCTGAACACATTTTATACAACAACGGAGTTCCCACAACAGGCCAGGCAGGTTACAATTCCTAGCAAAGCAAACTGAAAACTGGAAACACCAGAAACGTCTTCAAAGAGAGTTTATTTTGTGTTCTAGCCCGGGCATACAAACGCTGCACGAAGAACGGGACATGGTGGAGAGACAGGGCCACTGGCCAAGAGTGGACAGACTACACATCTTGTGTTCAAATGGACGTGAGTATCATAATGATGATGAAGATGATAATTATGATGTGTTAAAGATGGCGCCGGTATATGGCGACCCGGTGACAAGCTGTCTGCTTGTTTGTGCACTTGGCACCACAAAACATTCCTCGTGCAATTGTATTGACACTTGGCAATAAAGTTGTATTCTAACGTATGATGGTGTTGAAGGTGATGAGGAAACTCATTCGGATTCAGATTCAGAGTCTTTATTCACCAAGTTTTACAACAAGGAAAGTGTCTCGAAAGCGGTAAGTATACAAACATAAGCAAACAACAACACTGACATAACAACAACACTGACATACATCAACTAGCGTAGTTGAAGGTATACACCCATTTGCACCAACAAAACAACACCCAATCATGATCATGGTACACAATTCCAAAGAAGACAATGACAACGATGATGATGGCAGATAGAGATGATGATGATGATGGTAAGAAAGGATGTTGATAAAGACTCCAAACGATGACGACGACGATCATGATGAACGATGCGGACGACGGTGAAGATAATAGCACGGTCACGATGACAGAATGGACCGACGTGTCTTCAGATAATATCCACTCAACTCGCTCCATCGGTCCTCCGCCCCCCTTCCCCTGTCCCTCCCCCCTCCCTTCCCCTTCCTCCGCGAATCGCTGAATTATCATTGGCGGGAGCTGCCACAATTACGGGTTTTGTCACGACAAACGTTTTGTCGCGACACAAAATTTGTCGTGAAAAAATCATAATTGTGGCAGTTCCTGCCAACGATACTGAATGGTACCAATGTGAGTGTTGCTGTCATTACGAACCGC
>JABMCL010002481.1:97500-117500 GCA_018857735.1 Alviniconcha marisindica | reverse complement strand
TGACTGTAGAAGCACTGATGAGTCATGTCCTGTAGTAAAATTTGCAGATGATACAGAACTGGTTGGAAAAATTAGTAATGATGAAGATGCAATATACCACAAGCAGATTGAAAACTTTGTGAATTGGTGTGATAAAAATTACTTGTATTTGAATGTTTCCAAAACGAAAGAGATGTGCATTGATTTTAGGAAGAATCAAAGATACCCCAAACTAGTCTACATTAACGGAGAAGCATTAGAGAGAGTAGATACATATAAGTACTTAGGTGTGGTTTTTGATAGTAAATTGAACTGGAAAGAGAACATCAACTCTGTGCTGAAAAAAGTGAACTCGAGAATGTATTGTATGAGAAAGCTGAGATCATTTGGAGTAAATTCAGATATGCTAGTAACTTTTTAAAATACTGTAATATGTAGTATTATTATGTTTGATTTTGTCTGTTGGGGTGGGAATATTTCAATTAGATAGAGGGAGGTTGAAAAAGATTGTTAAAAAAAGCAGGTCATGTTGTGGGAAAGCCACTGGACAGTTTTAAGACTTTACACGAAAAGAGACTGTACAGAAAACTAATGCAAATATTAAACGACCCTACACATCCACTGAGACACTACTGTGATAGCAGACGTAGCAACAGGAGTGGAAGATTTTTTACTTCCGAGAACAAATACAAACCGTTATAAAGCCTCGTTTTTACCCTCGGCTCTGTCAGTTTTTAATGAAAATTATACCAGTTATTAACTGAGTGTGCGCATGCGTTAAGACGTCTGTTTCTAACGGAGGGTTGGGGTTGTGTGAACCTAATGATTTTTATTTAATTTGAGAGTTTTTACGTTTCGGTTTGACACAGAGAAAGCATTATTCCAGGTAATTTTGGGTTTGCTATAACTAAGTATTAGTGTATGCAGATTGAGAGAAAGGGGGCGTATGTATAAGAGTGTGCATGTGCGTGTGGTTCATGATTTTAGATATGTTCTTCGTTGTGCGATCGAACGACAGCTTTAATTTCCCACTGGGATTAATAAAGTATATTGTTACAAGTCAGGATGCGCACATATAATGCATGAGTACAGCAGCTGCAATGACTGTCATGAAAGTCAGGCTGAAAATCATGACAGATAATTACTTCCAGCAGCTGAAATGACTGTCATGATCGTCTTGCTGAAAAAAGACGGATACGGGAGTACAGCAGCTGCAATGACTGGCATGGTAGCCAGTCCGAAGAAGGGGGCAAGAGATATAGCCAGGCCGGTGGTAGCCAGATTGCATGCCGGTGGTAGCCAGACTGCATCTTTACTCCTGCCGACAGTTTTGGTTTGGTTATATACACTTGGTTAACGACGTGGCATCTCCGAAGCGTTACTGGAGGGGACAGGGAATCGCAGGAGGTAGTGGGAGAGGGAGGCTATACCTAACACTACACTATCACCACCAGACTGATTCTTGCATTAAGATGGGCACCGATGAGCCATTTTAATGTTTCATTAATATTAGTGTGAGGGGCAAAGTCACAAAGACAGTGTCTGTAAACCACAACTTTTGAAGAGAGAGGAGAGCCGATGCGGAATCGAACCGAGGTCCTTCTCCTTAGCAGCCTTGCCCCTTATTTGACTGCTAGGCCAAACCGGGTCACTCCCGGGCAACAGCAGGCACAGGACAGTCTTATGCGATCGCTGTAAGTCGCCCTCAGCTGAAAATGATCACCTAATGATCAACTACGGCGTGAAAAGTGGCCCACGCTCAATCGATTCCTTGCCTGGCGAACCCCTGGCCAAAGGTCCCCCTTCCACCAGATCCCCTCCCCACCAACCACCCTCAAAGGCAACGTGATATGCCTGGTAAAAGAGAAACGATTTGTGGACACTGACTTCTGACTTTGCCCTTCACAGTTAACGAAGCATTAAAAATTGCTCTCATCGCTGCCCATCTTGATGCAGAAAATCAATCAATCAATGTTTTATTTTATGTCTGTTCACGTCGAGATGATGTTAGACCCCCCCCCCCCCCCCCATAATATAATATATATATATATATATATATATATATATATATATATAAAATGATGCAGAATCATTGTAGTGGTAACAGTGTGGTGCTCGGTATTGTCTCCCTCCACCTCCGCCTCCTGGGATTTCAGTCCCCGCCAGAGAGACCTTGGCGTTAAACGAGTTTAACCAACCAACCAGCCTGCACTGTGTTTTTGTGGAAACAGAAAACAGACATCTGAAGAAATCCCCGTCCACCACCACCACTACCACCACCATCAGCCTCATCCCGCCTCCGGTTTGTAGTTGTTGTTGTTGTTTTTGTTGTTGTTGTTGGTGTGTGTGTGTGTGTGTGTGTGTGTGTGTGTGTGTGTGTGTGTGTGTGTGTGTGTGTGTGTGTGTGTGTGTGTGTGTGTTGTGTGTGTGTGTGTGTGTGTGTGTGTGCGTGTGTGTGTGTGTGTGTGTGTGTCTGGAACAGTGGCGGTATGTGTGTGTGTGTGTGTGTGTGGGTGGGTGGGTGGGTGTGTGGGTGTGTGGGTGGGTGTGTGTGTGCGTGTGTATGTGTGTCTAAAACAGTGGCGTGGTATTCCTACGTCTGTTGCGCAAATTGCGTGGGAGCAGACGCACAAAGCTGGAGGAGAACTGGAAAAAAAGTAGGATCACTTTAATGATCTGTCACCTGAACGACCCTAAGCTATTTTAATGATCTTCTGTAAAAAGTAGTATTCCGCACCGAAAAGAAAAACTGTAAAAATAACAGAATGTGCCCAACACTTTGCGCACACTATTGAGGCTAAGAAAAAATGCTGACGCATGATGAAAAATGGCCGCTAGGTAACACGCGTTTATAGATGTAATAGAAAAAGGTGCATTTTCACCTCTCTCTCTCTCTCTCTCTCTCTCTCTCTCTCTCTCTCTCTCTCTCTCTCTCTCTCTCTCTCTCTCTCTCTCTCTCTCTCTCTCTCTCTCTCTCTCCCTTTTTTTTTCGGGTGAGAGAAAACTGTAAATGAGAATTAAGGAGACGTGAAAAAAATATCTTTCCTGCTTCTGTAACAACCCAACACGAGTTCGCTTTGAATTAATCAATTTAACAAAACGCAAAGCGCGTGTTTTGTCTATTTGTTAATGCGTTGCGCTGTATGACTGGAACGTCACCAAGACAAATTCCCGTGTACATCTAAATGTTATTGGCTGATAAATATCCATGTAGCCTTGTATCACCATGAGACTACGGACCACACTACTACTTGGAAAGTAACATCATCGCCTAGAAATCCTTTTTGGCGGCAAATTGTTAAGGTGCTGATGCACGAGCAGTTTCGGCTGTATGATTGAAGAAGACCGTTCGGACCTCATGTGGTCGGACACAAACGTATTGGTTGCCACATTTTACAGCCGAAACTGACGGGTTGAAGCAAGGGGAAGCCATGCGTATTCAACCTTGACGCTTATGCTCGAGTTACCACCCCTTGTGACCCCAGGCCTTTCCTCACTTCAATCCAAACGGCTGGAGCTCATTGGATGGCGGAAACAGTTGGAATATAGCATGCTTTATTTGGAACGGGCGGGTTGAAACCGATGTTCTGAGCCGTTTCAACCGTACGGCTATGTTGACACACGATCCGTTTGAGATCAGGTTCGGGCGGTCCTTCTGAAGCGTTTGGCCAAAACGGCTAGCGCATCAGCGCCTTTACGCTTCCTGTTTTAGCAAAGGAGCCAAGCATAGATTGCTGAAGGCTCTGTCGACAGGATCAGATCTGATCCTTTCGAATAAACAAAAACAAGCAAACAAACAAGAAAACAACAAAAGGAAGGAGGAAAGAGATGATGCACTGCGCCGGGTCTCCTCGATTCAGAATCTCGGCTGGTGACGAGAATGAAAAGCAACCCTGAAAACCAGACAAAAGCATTCTCCAGAGAAACAGCTGCTCTGGACAACAAAGGCAAGGGAATAATCTGTTCTGATGGAAGGGAAGGGGTGTGGATGTGGGAGGGAGGCATTCGTCAATAACAGATCTGTAGCAGTCAAATTTATGCTGCATTAGAGAGGAGTGAGCAGAAGAAAATCTAAAAAACGCACCTCTTGGGTCCGATGATCGATCGCACAGATTTCCTCATTGCAGGTGATAAAATAGGAGAAAAACAACAACAACAACAACAACAAAACAGAAAAACTCAAATCCTCATTTAATTTATTTTATTTTATTTTTTTAGGATGCATAGGACTATAATTTATCCGGTAGTTCTACTTGGCAATATTTCTGTGGTAAAGAGTCCTACATGTCGACAAGAGGCAATATCACGTTCGACTATGGAGCAAAATATTTGAAATTCTTGGGCAACATGACGCGAAAAAAGTCATCTCTCTCAAGTTTCTGCTTGCTGCCCGTGTTAAGTTGTGAAAATTCAGCTTTGTATAGTCAGTATGGTCCTGTGTACGGGTGCCGCTGTGTGTGTGTGTGTGTGTGTGTGTGTGTGTGTGTGTGTGTGTGTGTGTGTGTGTGTGTGTGCGTGTGTGTGTGTGGTGTGTGTGTGTGTGTGTGTGTGTGTGTTGTGTGTGTGTGTGTGTGTTTGTTGTGGTGATAGAGAGAGAGAAGAGAGAGAGAGAGAGAGAGAGAGAGAGAGAGAGAGAGAGAGAGAGAGAGAGAGAGAGAGATTAGAATAGTCTCTACGGACAGGATTTTGCGCTTTATGTGTACATTAATTATTATTATTAAAAAGAAATATTTTCTCTTTTGTCGCCAGTAACATGCAGCCATCACCTTTTGGAGTAAACAAAAGCATAGAAAGTAACATTATAAAGCCACAAACATACTCCACAAGATGTGTGCTAAAATAACGAGCGATCTTTTTCCGCCTCTGTCAGGAAGAGCATCTGTAAATAAAGGTGTTGCCCTAGAAAAACCCAGACAGGAAACACCCAAAGAGAAATTAACAGCCCGGATACAGAGTGACATCTCTTGTGTTAATATATTCGAGTTACAAAAGAGGCAATAGTCAGAAGCATGCAGTACGGCCGTGAATTCACAGATTACAGTCTCTGAGGCAGTGTGTCGAAGTCATTTCGAAGAAGTAATGTTTAATAACAAGCGCAAAAACCGTCGCCATAGCCACCTACTGAAGGCAAGAGAATCTGAAGCAGAGAACAGGAAATTATACCTATGCGCTAAATGCGACGCTTAGGTAATTGTTGACAACTTGTTGTAAACCTACTTCATTATGCTTACAAGTCATACGTTGAAGAATCATTTTGCTTAAAGTCCACAGAAACGAGACTGCTTATTAGGGATGGGGACAGGAGGGGAGGGGGGGGGGGGGGGGGAGAAAGAGTGAAGGCTCAATCGCATGTGCCAACCCGGAAGACCAAGGATGCCGTGGACCGCCGCCAGAACAACAAAAATGTTAAGGCAGTGTCCCCTCGCCATTGCGCAGCAGCTAGTGTACCACGCAATTGCTGTCTCAACTGCTGTGCGTGGCAGAGTGACAAAGACAATGCCCGTAGCTCCGCTGTTTCTCATACGTTGAAGGGGCATGCTGCAAATGTTTATAGATGGGCAGCAGTTCAATTTTGCCAGCCCTGAGGACTCGAGCTTTACAGCCATAGACTATAGGCATGGTTCCAACCTGCGTTACTGGCCTTTGTGCCCATGCCTTCACATATGGTATGAGTGAACGGCATCTTTAAGACATTTAAGAATCTACTGATATATGGCACTAAACGACTGAATGTGACATACATTCAATATTGAATTCCATTAAATTCAAGACTTTTTGTATATTTGTGTGAATATGCTCGCATTCACCTCTCTCTCTCTCTCTCTCTCTCTCTCTCTCTCTCTCTCTCTCTCTCTCTCTCTCTCTCTCTCTCTCTCTCTCTCTCTCTCTCTCTCTCAGCGGCCCTCAGTACAGCAGGGTGAGATATTTTCAAAAGCAGCCGCCTAACCGTCTCTGACAAGCCTAGCGTTCTTTGCCATTTCAGGCACCCGCATTTCGTCTCCGAGAAACCTATCTACTGCTGCATTGAAGTGAAATAAAACGATTTAGTCCAAAGAGCAGCGAAGTGCGTACAGCCATGCCTCACTAACCCACTGCCTCCTTTCTTCCCTTTTCTCTGACGGTGGGTACAAGCGCCTTTGTCGTAATTCTTTCCCTACCCCTTCCCTATTCTCTTCCTTTGTCTGTCTCTCACAATAGGTCTGTCTTCCAGAAGCCGAAGTTATTCCCACCCTTTTGTGTCAGTGCTGTCGGGGAGCCAGTCAGATGCAATTATAAAACTGGCTATAATGAGATGGCAAGGGTTCGGCAGATGATGTACGTACCGATGCTCGGCACGTGGAGATGCAGAGAACAATGCTGCTCATGCCAGACACTGGACCGCAAATTTGACCAGCTAACCAGCTGGGAGAAGAAGAAGATGAACAAGAGGCAGGAGATGAGGAGTTTCTAGAGGAGGAGGACGATTACGACAAAGAGTAGGAGAGGTAGAAGAAGACGGAGAAGAGTTTATACACCTTGCTGAAAGAGGAGGAGAGTGGAGAAGGACGAAGAGGAAAGGTAGAAGAAGACAAAGAAGCGTTTATACACCTTCCCGGAGGAGGAAGAGGAGGAGGAGGAGGAGGAGAGGGAAGGAGAACGAAGAGGAGAGGTAGAAGAAGAAGACGAAGAAGGGTTTTATACACCTTCCTGGAGGAGGAGGAGGAGGAGGAAGACGACCACGACGAAGAGGACGAGAGGAGAAGAAGAGGAAGAGGTAGCAAAGGAAGACAAAGTAGAATTTAGTCACCTTCCTCTCTCTCTCTCTCTGTCTCTCTCTCTATCTCTGTCTGTGTCTGTCTGTCTGTCTGTCTGTCTGTCTCTCTCTCTCTCTCTCTCTCTCTCTCTCTCTCTCTCTCTCTCTCTCTAGTAATACATGCATTGTGGTCTTCCGCCCACATCGTGGTCTTCCGCCCTTCTTGACCATGTGGTCACTTTTTCTTTTTCTTTTTTCTTTTTCTTTTTTTGTGGGATTCTACGATCGATTTCCGAGCGCGTTATATTACAGCAACAGTAGGCCTATGAACTCCGGGTCAGCAGAAAGCGAGTACTGCTGACGGCATAAGGCGCCGATACACCAGCCGTTTCCCCCGTATGAACCACTGGACTAGGAGAATTGTCCGAACCTCGTCTCGAACGGATCGTGTGTCAACATAACCCCCACACTCAACCGTTGTCAGATCTTGTTTTTTCCACATCAGATCTCTGAGTAAAGTCCGTCCATACATCACCTACAAAGCCGCAAGCAGCATTGCTGTCTGTCTGATTTTGTCAAAGCTTGACTACTGCAATAGCCTTCTGTCGGGACTGCTCCAAAACAGATTAAACGTCTACAGTGCAAAATGCTGCTGCAAGAACTGTCATGAAATGCAAAAACGTCTGTTTTTGATTGATCACGTGAGTGGCAGTGTCGGGGTTGTGTTCGGTTTTCTGTTTTGTTATTTTTACCGGGCAAAGGAAGACGACGCGGTTTAGACAGAAGATTGATCAGTGCAATAGCCATTGGTTACTAAAAGCCAACAGGTTGTTGCTGTTTTGACCGGAATCTGAGAGAGAGAGAGAGAGAGAGAGAGAGAGAGAGAGAGAGAGAGAGAGAGAGAGAGAGAGAGAGGGGGGGGGAGAGAGAGAGAGGTGGGACACACACACACACAACACACACACACACAACACACACACACACAGTACACACAGTGTGTAACTGCAGACCTCAGTGAGTTGGGAGGGGGTCTATCTAATTGCGGTCACAAAGACATGACCATCCACGGCAGTGCCCATGCGGGTGGCCACCTGAGTATGATCTTCTGGTCATTATCAGCATAGGGCGACCGGGGCTGGATGTGTGTGTGAGTGAGTGAGTGAGTGTGTGTGTGTGTGTGTGTGTGTGTGTGTGTGTGTGTGTGTGTGTGTGTGTGTGTGTGTGAGAGAGAGAGAGAGAGAGAGAGAGAGAGAGAGAGAGAGAGAGAGAGAGAGACTCAATACGTAGGAGAGGGAAATCTGACGTACTGTGTTAAAGTAGGTTCGTTAGTTAGTTGAATATTAACGTGCATTCAGCCGCACAAGGTTATCACAGGACGAGGTTTGCGCGTGAGTTAGTTAGATTTTAACTTCCAATCAACAGCCCTGGTTTACTTCAGTCAGCACGGTTAAAATAAATTTAACAGTCTCTGTAGCTCAGTATTCTGTCGCATCTGGATTTCCCCAGTGGAGATCGACCAGAATTTCCCAAGGGAAAAGAGTTCAAAACTGAATGTGATGTCAGGCCTACAGTTTACGACAGGCAGAGATACTAGCACTGTAATGTACGTATGGGCAGTGAAGCTGGTTTGCACGAGTGAATGCCCTCTGTAATCGCGAGAGGTCGCAACTGTCACTTCTGGGCCGATTTCTGAGTAGGCGTTGCTTCACGCTGTGTGTAACAATGGGAGTTGAACCTAGAATTGCGAAGCAGCACAAATGCCACCACTGTTCCAGTTGCAAAAATTACCGGGGAAAGGGGATGGAGAATGGGGAAAAAAGTGTCTTTGCGTCGTTTTTTAACTGACCACAAGATCGCGAGTTCGAGGAAAAAATGCTTTGGGGGGCATCCTATAGCACGAGCAACAAGTTATTGCTTGTTGCGAAACACATTCTGACTACGGGCCTCCCAAAATGCCTTTAAAGTTGGCAGTGTAAAATTCGCAAATTCACTGTCACCGCCTACCATTCTGAAGAAAGTACGCACCGGAAGTAAAAGCAACCAAGGGACCCAATGCGATGCCGGGCAAAAGTCAAGGGAGTTAACAACCCCGCCTGAACCGCCCAATCGATCGACCATGAAAGTTACAAGGTATTAAAATCTTCCAGGAGTTTTCATTTGAGTACAACACCACGTTGAAGTAAAGATCTCCTTAAGTTTTCAGTCATGGTAGAGTGAGTTGTGCCTACGCTAAGGAATTTAAGTTCACTGTTCGCTGTCTATAACAGAATTTTAAGTATTTGGCACGGAGCGTCACCATTCCAGTGATGGTCGTCTATTCCTGGTTTTGACAACTTGCTTAATCTTTGGTCATGTTTAGTCGTCAAGTGTCATTTGCGCACGCCACTTTTGTTCGCGTGCTCAGATCTTGTACACACAGAAAAGGGCAGATGTGAAGACTAGAGTGTTCAATCATGACTGTGTCGGATGGAGAACTGGTTCTGTCTCCGTGATCGATTGGTTCATACCCCAAGTGGCCGTTTTCTCCGCCAAACACAGCCAAAATAGAATGTCTTAATAATTGTGTTGTGAACATGGACGTTTACCCATTTGCGGTGTGTGTGTGTGTGTTTGTGTGTGCGTGCGTGCGTACGTGTGTGTGTGTGTGTGTGTGTGTGTGTGTGTGTGTGTGTGTGTGTGTGTGTGTGTGTGTGTGTGTGTGTGTGTGTGTGTGTGTGTGTGTGTGCAGCAAGCTGAGAGAGCAGCATCGCATTCAGATCCACGTTCACCTCTTCTCGTCTTTCATCGTCACCAATGTCGTCATGATCCTCTGGGAGAATCTCGTATACAACGACCGCCTGCACAACCCAGCAAAAGACAGTCTCATGTACAAAGACACGGTAGGTTCTTCATGTCATAGGGATACCATGCGACCCATGTTTAAGTCCGAGATCTCTATGGAAACTACGTCACAACGTCTACGTCATAACCTGGTCAAGGACAGCTCATTTAGAAAGATGCAGTAGCGTAGTACGTCATAGGGACGCCATATGAGTCACAGTGACGTCAGAGACCTCTCTGGACCCTTTACAACAGGCGCCAGCAGTGACAAACATCTAGCCAAGATCTGCCTCAGGTATGACTCGACATGACCTCCCTCGTCAATGCCCCTTTATGAAAGCATGAAGGCTTGCAGACCATACTACCCTGGTGGTGACATGCGTTTGTAAGAATATTCTATCTGATAAACACATAATGCTTGAGTGTCCTATGTCCACAGAGTTATTGGGGGGGGGGGGGGGGGGGGGGGGGGGGGGAATGGATGTGACTTTAATGCTTGCAACAACATAAGAGATATTTTGTATAATACTGATGTTTTAAATTCTATTGTTAAATCGATTGTTCATAGTGTTGTGGGTAAGTTAGTATAATATATAAATGTATTTGTTTTGTTTTTGTTTGTTTTGTTTGTTTGTTTGTTTTGTTTTGTTTTATCTTTGTTTTTTAATAACACCTCGGTGTGAACAGACATAAAACAAAACATTGATTTGATCTGCCTACCCTGGTGTTCTGGAACGGGTCTGTAGACGATTTCAGCCCACGTACTTGTTTCAAAGCATCGTGATATGACTGTATCTGCAGGTGGGCTGTAAGGTCCTCTACGTGTTGACTCGCTACGCCTGGACCTGTAACTACTGTTGGATGTTCCTTGAGGGGTTCCACCTGCACCGACTCATCGTCAAGGCCTTCGAGACCCCGAAGACCATCCTGGGCTATTACTTCGTGGGTTGGGGTACGTACCTTAGGCTAGCTGTGGCAGATGTGGTGATCACTAAGCTGTAGTAGGCCTTTAGACAGCAAGGCCTCATTGGGGAACTATTTGATGGGTTTGGGGTAGCTAATATAAGCTAAGTTAAGACAGATTCGTTGATGGCTATAAAGCGTTTAGACACCCACACACACACCCAAAACAACAACAACAATAACAACAACAACAACACACACACACACACACACACACACACACACACACACACACACACACACACACACACACAACACACACACACACACACACACACACACACACACACACACACACACACACACACACACACACACACACGCCACAAGCAAACAAACAAGCTAAAACCAAAACCAAACAAAAAAACACGCAAAACAACAAATAAACACAAAATCAACAAAAACTAAACAATACACAGTAAGCAATTATTTCTTGGATTTGGGTAGGTAACTTAGACAGATCCGTTGGTTATTAAGGCTTTCTACCACCTAATAAATCCAGGAAATTATTTTCTGAGTCGGGGTAGGTCAGCCGAGACAATGTGGTGCCTTGTCACCAGTGTCTTTAGAACTCCAAATCTTCCCTAAGCAGTTGATTATTGGATTGGGGTAGATAACCTCGCACAGATCCATTGATCACGTCTAAAGCCTTTAGATACACACAATCGATCCACGGAACTGCTGTTGTGGTTTGGGGTAGGTCAGCTATGACAGATGTGTTGAGTGCTAAAGCCTTTAGATCTCTACTGAAGGTCGAAAGAGTTCAGACGTGTCTCTTCTGCACATGCTGATTGCCTAATTGCGGGCTGTCACTCAAATCTCGGCGACACGTCAACGGCGAAGACACTGCAGTCGAAACCGAGAGGTCGTATGGTTGTGTCCGGCGTCGGACCCACGCCCCCCCTCCCCTCCCCTTCTCCGTTCTCTTACTCCCAGGGTTATGGGCCAAGTGGCTTTTTTATTTTATTTTTTAAACGTGGTCTCACTTCGACTGATGCGGGCGCGATGTCAGCTGGAAGACGAGCTTTGTCTTATTAGCAATACATGGAGATGCCACATGACAGTCGTTAGGCATTCATTAAGGCTGAGCAGCACAGACCATTCCCAGCTGGCCTTCTTCGTGGGCAACCTTGTGAACTTACAATGGGAAATCTCCCATATAATTATGGAGAGAGAGAGAGAGAGAGAGAGAGAGAGAGAGAGAGAGAGAGAGAGAGAGAGAGAGAGAGAGAGAGAGAGAGCACAAAATCAAACAAAGAAACTAGCTGAGTAGTGTGTGGAATACCAATTTTGAAATGCGTTTGAATACTTATATTTGAATTCGTATCTGTGACCGTCTTGTACCGCTCTAAGAACACGTTACTGCATTATAATACATAATAATATATATATATATATATATATATATATATATATATATATATATATATATATATATATATTATATATATATATATATTACTATCGGTTACGGACGTGAAAACTCAAGAACAAATTATCATTATAATTACTGTTATTACCATCATTAAGATTTCCGTATTCTTTATAATCATGTGCTATAAAAGTTCCTATATTTTGGTCTTCGGCCACTAAAGCACATAGCCCCTAAAGACATCTCCAAAGGTGCTCAAGCAGGTTTCAACGAAGCCTACAAGATCCCCAAACAACTGAGTGTCTTGCCAGTCGGCATCATTACCGTGTAAACCATCAACTTCAGCTAACAAAGGGGCAAAAATCTTCCACCTAATTACAGCTTTCGTTGAAAGTTTTACGTGATCGGGGAAGAAAATGCCTGACAGATCTCATCCTTGTTACAAACGCCCCAGGAAACATTGTTCAACAGTGGCTAATTGTGCTCGCCTTTGATGCCGGGAGATACTCTTGTCCTTTCCGGAGCAGTTGGATGGGCAGTGGCGGTTTGTAGTGCTGCTTGCTCCCCAAGGCTCAGAGATTTTTATTTTTATAAGAACGAAACGAAGGAAAGGGACAGAAAGAAAGGAGACAAAGAGGCCGTGCAATGAGAGAGCAAACATGCACCAGTTTTGATTACGTGATATTCTCTCTCTCCTCCTCTCTCTCTCTCTCTCTCTCTCTCTCTCTCTCTCTCTCTCTCTCTCTCTCTCTCTCTCTCTCTCTCTGTAATGTCCTCCCTCATCGTTTTGATTCTAAAGTGTCAACCACAGCATGGCTGCAATAGTGCTAATGGCCTGAGGTGAATATCTAGGCTATGGCTAAATGAGGCATTGTCCCCGTCTTCTTTCCCAGGGTTTTTCTGTTTGCTGGTATTATAATTATATTTTGGAAAGCACGAGTTTGATCGAGCGCTGACGTGACAGAAAAGGGGTTAATAATCAGTTCCTTTTTAGGGAGGGTGGTGGTTCTATTTTCGTCTCCCAGCCAGGGTTCTGGAGACTGGGTTGCATCCCACCTGTATGTGTGTGTGTGTGTGTGTGTGTGCGCGCGCGCGCGCGCGGATGTATGTGCATGTCTGCGCGTGCGTGCGTGTGAGTGTATGCGTGTTTGTAGTGTGTGTGTGTGTGTGTGTGTGTTTGCTACGGGATGCTCGTTGTTGTTTTTATTATTTCATTTTCTTTATTGTCATTAAAACATTTAATTTAGTCTGTTTAATTTTGTTCCAGAATGAAACAGGTTAAACTTTATGTTATCGACTTTATTATAATACCCTCTCCCAATTTCAGTATCCTGTATTCATTTGCTTACTGACTCTTTGACTTACTGATTTGACTGTCTTAATTAGGAATACTGGTATTATTGAACAGGTCTGACAGTTCTAGTTGTATCTATTCATTTATTGAGTTGCCATTTTATGATCTCATTCATCCTTCTTGTTTTATTTTACGTAGGAGGATCTTGGGTTCCAGTCATCGTCTACGTCATCATCCGGGCAGTCAGAAAAGACAGCGGGTAAACTCCATGTGTTACCTTTTTGTGTTTGAAGGCAAAATATTGTTTTGACATAAATTCGGTACATATGCTAGTTATCCTCCTATGTGTTGGTGTTGTAGATGCTAGCTACCTACAACTAGCTTACTGTGTCTTGGTGTTGTAGGTGTTAGCTACCTACGGCTAGCTTACTGTGTGTTGGTGTTGTAGGTGTTAGCTACCTACGGCTAGCTTACTGTGTGTTGGTGTTGTATATGCTAGCTACCTACAGCTAGCTTACAGTGTGTTGGTGTTGTAGATGCTAGCTACCTACAGATAGCTTACTGTGTGTTGGTGTTGTAGATGCTAGCTGCCTACAGCTAGCTTACAGTGTGCTGGTGTTGTAGATGCTCGCTACCTACAGATAGCTTACTGTGTGTTGGTGTTGTAGATGCTAGCTACCTACAGATAGCTTACTGTGTGTTGGTGTTGTAGATGCTAGCTACAACTAGCTTAATGTGTGTTGGTGTTGCAAGGTTTTGGTAGCTTGTTTCTAACTTACAGCGTAATGGTGTTGCAGGTGCTGGGTGCACAACATCGAGGGTTTTGAGTGGATCATCTACACTCCTAATCTGCTCTGCATTGCTGTGAGTTTACTGCTGTGTTTTTTAGTCTTCGTATTCAGAATTAAGTCACGTTGTCCATGATGACATTTAGCCTACTGCGCTTTTGTGTGCACTATAGACTAAGTAGGCTGAGGGAATTCAGTTGACCATTTGAATGATCGATTATTTGGTTGAACCATGCAATGTTCCCGTCACCTGATCAGTAGGAACAAAATTGCTCACCCGAGTAAGATCACCGCAATATCCGTCATGGCCACATTGCCGCGTCCTTCAAGGAAAGCAAGGCAGTAGTAATATGATCATCTCATCAGCCGAGCCAGTGATGGACGTCTATCGGATGATGAAGTCGAGTCAATAGCAAGTAATATCTTCTAGCCATTTAACGCATCACTCACAACTTGCCCCCGTTCACCAATCGGTTCAAAGTAAACGAGCAGGAACGGCAAAGAAGGGAGCTAAACCCGATTGAGGAGAGAAAGGGAGAGAAGTTGGTGTCAAGGGCATAAATCAGTGAAGCCGTTTTTTCCTTGCCGCTAAGTGGCACCAGTGCGGGGCGGTGATGGCGTGATGATGATAATATTGACCCAGATAACTAGCACTCTCTTAGGTTGTGGATCTTGGCAAAGGGACAGATCAGCTTTCCGTTTTCTTCTTTGTTTGGTGGGAGATTTTCGTGTGTGGGTGGGTGTTTATTTTTATTTTTATTTTTAATCTTCGTTTTTTTCGTGTGTGTGTGTGTGTGTGTGTGTGTGTGTGTGTGTGTGTGTGTGTGTGTGTGTGTGTGTGTGTGTGTGTGTGTGTGTGTGTTTCTTCCTCTTCTTCTTCTTCTTCCTCCTCCTCTCTCTCTCTCTCTCTCTCTCTCTCTCTCTCTCTCTCTCTCTCTCTCCTCCCTCCCGCCTTCCCCATCCCTCTTCCTCCTGCTCTTCTTCTTGTTCTTCTTGCTCATTTAGTTCTTTTTCCTTCTGTCTTTTCCTTCTCGTTCTGCTTCGTTTCCACATCCTCCTCTTCTTGCTCTTCTACTTCTACTTTGTCTTCTTTTGACGAGGGAAAAATGCATACTATGTGCTGACGGCACTGAAAATGATAATCGATTTGGATCATGGCTCTCAGCATAGACATACCTATGTTTGAAAATAGGTAGCCAGACAGCGGAGAGAGAGCGGGTAGGGGGAAGGAGAGAGAAACACAGACAGACAGACAGACAGTCACAGACACAGACAGACAGGCATAGACAGAAACAGAGTATGTGAGAGTGAGCATGTATGTGTGTGTGTGTGTGTGTGTGTGTGTGTGTGTGTGTGTGTGTGTGTGTGTGTGTGTGTGTGTGTGTATATTTGTGTGTCTGTCCGCGCACGCGCGCGCTCACGCTCGCGTGTGTTATAAGTTTGGGTTACTCGTGATATTCGTGGAATTGACCTGTCTTAAATTACACCTTATGTCTGTCAATATATTTTTGATTTCGTACGCTTTCTGTTTTTGTTTCTCCTAAGAGAATGTCTATAGTGGGACAATAAAGGTGTAGTTACTGTATTCTATTCTAGTCTTGTATTAACTTACTTCTTGCATTGGCTGTTGCAGGTGAACCTCTTCTTCCTCTTCTCCATCTTACGGATACTGCTGACCCAGCTCACCACCCACCCCAACGAGCCCAGCAGCTACAGGTGAGGCCGTACAGCTGTCAGCTGATGGACACTAATTTGAAGTTACACTTGCGGTCGTCCTCGAAGTTCTTATCAGAGCGAGAATCGAAGTCCTCAGATCACAAGTATAAGTCCCATTCACTGATCATGACACGCCACGTTATCTTCTTCTTCTTGTTTTTCTTGTTTTTGTTCTTCTCCTCCTCCTCCTCCTCCTCCTCCTCCTCCTCCTCCTCCTCCTCCTCTTCCCCCTTCTCTTCCTCCTCCTCTTCCTCTTCCCCCTTCTTCTTTCTTTTTCTTCTGTCTTCTTTTTCCTTCTTTCTATCTTTCTTTCTTTGAAAGAGTGTTCCGGTCTTACGAGCGATACGTCAAAAAATACAGTCAAGCAAGAAAGCGTGAAACAATTACTCTGTCGCTAAACTCAATCAGCCAAGGCCAGACGTGGCCGCGCCCATTCATCGACACAAACAGTTCTAATTTAAGTGTGTGTGTGTGTGTGTGTGTGTGTGTGTGTGTGTGTGTGTGTGTGTGTGTGTGTGTGTGTGTGTGTGTGTGTGTGTGTGTGTGTGTGTGTGTGCGCGCGTGTGCGGACAAGATTTTGCGCTTTATTAATACTTTTATATTAGATCTTTGTTGATTGAGTGTGTGTGTAGCGCTTTTGTTTTGTTGTTTTGGGGGTGGGGTGCGTAGGGGTGGTGGTGGGGGGTGGGGTGGGGGGAGGGGGGTTTGTTCAATAGTGTCGCGCTTTGAAAAACAATTCATGGTATTTATGAACAGGTTGCCTACCGTAGGCCTACTTCGTGTCTAGAACATTCGCCATTTGAACCCTCAGAGAAAGTCAATGCTTCGTTCAACACTCTGAACAGAACACTATTAATCTTATTCATACTCACAACGGTTCCCCCCCCCCCCCCCCCCCCCATCCCGACGCAGACGTCCAACCCCCTCTCATCTAGTGAGGGAGACTAATTAGTCTACGTTCGCATTAAACCACGCGACCGACTTGCCCCAGACAAATCAGACGGAAAAGGTAGGTTAGGTCGCTGCATCAGAAACCCTGGTCTGACCTAGGTTCCAGCGGCAATGTTCGACCGCCGTCAGATTTAATTTTACAAATCTTAGTATTTTTTGTCTTCGTTTTTTTCTCCCTTTTTCCTTTTTTTTTTTTTTTTTTTTTAAAGTGTGGCTGTGTGGGGATGAGAGAAAAGAGACAGACAGACAGACAGACAAAACAGAAACAGAAACAGACAGACAGACAGAGAGACAGACAGACCTTAGCCTCTTTTTTTCTCTTTTTTTCCTTATTCCTTTCTCCCCTCCCCTTTTTTCTTCTTTTTCTTTCTTTTCTTTTTTCTTTTCTTCTGCCCCCTTTCATCCATCACGTTCTCGTACGTCATCGTTTCGGACGCGACGAGTCTTTAATCAATCCGGCATCAATCCGGCGACGGGTGCAAAACGATTTGAATGAGAGGAAACCGAGCGAGTTATTCCCCTTATTTGCCTTCGGTGCTGGCAGGAGCAGGTCTGTGTGTGAAGACAATGATGGAGAGTGAGAAATGGCAGGGTGGTCCTGTGTGTTACTGGCTTACTTTGCTTGTTCGTCAGTGTAAGCTTAGTTGACAGAGTTCGCTTGCTGGCTGTCTGGCGTTCAATGGTCTGCTATACTGACAGAGCCCGGCAAACAACGGAGCCCCGCTACGTTGGTACTGGTGTATTGTGGCAATGTCTGCGACAATGAAAAAGAATGAAAATATGAGGATAAAAAAAACGTTATCGACAGACGCAAGGGAGAGGGGTGGTGATATGAAATGGTGGGGGAGGGGGGCGAGGGGGGGAGAAAAAAAAGACAGACAGACAGACAAAAACAGAAACAGAGAGACAGGCAGACAGACAGACAGAGACACAGACAGACAGACTGACTGACAGACAGACGGAGACACAGACAGGCAGACAGGCAGGCAGGCAGACAGACAGAAACAGAAACAGACAGACAAAAATGCCTTCAAAGACCGAGGAAAACACAAACCATCTGTTCTGCACAATAATTATGATGTTTTATCTTAGCCTTTTAGAAAGACATTCAGTTTGTCGCTATTCAGAGTAATCATATCTCAACCAAAAACGACAAATTCATACTTGGAACTGTTCTAACTGCCTCAAACATTGTTTGATAACGCTCACAACAATGAACACAAACAAACCCGTAACCCGAGTAATTATTTGAAGTGCCAAAATGCCCCAAACAGTGAACCAGAGAGAGAGAGACACTGACATATATTTAATTGAATAGGCCAACAGCCCCTTTCAATGGGGGAACAAAAGACTCACAGAACCTAAAATACACATTCAGTGACATCTTCAACCAAACCTGCAGTAATTATTTGAAGTGAAATGCCCCAAACAGTGAACCAGAGAGAGAGCACTGACATATATTTAATTGAATAGGCCAACAGCCCCTTTCAATGGGGGAACAAAAGACTCACAGAACCTAAAATACACATTCAATGACATCTTCAACCAAACCTGCAGTAATTATTTGAAGTGAAATGCCCTAAACAGTGAACCAGAGAGAGAGAGAGACACTGACATGTATTTAATTGAATAGGCCAACATCCCCTTTCAGTGGGGGAACAAACGACTCACAGAACCTAAAATGCACATTCAATGACATCTTCAACCAAACCTGCAATGGGCTAATGCAATCTCTACTAATAATTATACATTCATTACAATGTCCACATAAGCACATATGTTTGCAGAGCGGCTCTATGGACATCCACATGGGGTGATACTCAAGTATTGGCATCCAGCTTAGATTGCCTTGGATTAAATGCACACACTAGGAATTTTGCAACATTCAGAATTGTCTCCTGAGAGTTACTGTTCATGAGGGTGATGTGATGTTTTCTGAGGTCGCGAACATTAATTATATCAGGCAGGTACTTGCTTCTTAACTGATCATACACACAGAAAGGGGAAGGGGGGGAGGGGGAGAGACAGACAGAGAGACAGACAGACAGAGCAAACTGTCACAAAAACAATATTCAGATTCAGATTCAGATTCTTTATTCACCAAGTTTTACAACAAGGAAAGTGTCTCGAAAGCGGTAAGCATACAAACATAAGCAAACAACAACACTGACATACATCAAGCTAGCAACCCATTTGCACCAACAAAACAACACCCAAACGCGCATACAACATGCGCGCACACGCACATACACACACACTGCACGAGCGACGCACGCACCACACACACACACACACACACACACACACACACACACACACACACACACACCACACACACACACACACACACACACACATTTATAAGTAACATTCCATTTCATATATAAAATCCTACCTAAGCCGAGTAAGAGTTCAATAACAGCAAGAAACGCACGCGCGCGCACCCTCCCCCCACACTCACTCACTCATGCACCTGCACGCATGCCACACCCCTCCCCCCTCCGCACATACACACTTGTAGATAGTGTTAAAATTAAACAATAATAAAAATAATAAAAATAAATAAAACGTCCTACATATAAAACAAGTAAGTTAAAGCTAATCAAAGTTTAACACATTCACACGCATACTCCTACACACACACATGTGCGCACGCTCGACCATGTGCACATGCATATATTATACACAAAATGCAAACCTCTTCTCTCTCTCTCTCTCTCTCTCTCTCTCTCTCTCTCCTCTCTCTCTCTCTCTCTCTCTCTCTCTCTCTGTTGATTTTCGACGGTTGTGAGGCGCAGTTTGGTTCTTTGGCTGTCGCTAACACACTGATCACTTGCTAAAAGAGCGTATTGCTTGAGGGTAAAAACTGTTCTGAAATCTAGAGGTTCTAGCCCTCATGGCCCTGTATCTGCGTCCAGAGGGAAGGGGCTGGAAGAGGTGGTTGGCTGGATGCGATGTGTCCTGGACTATGGCCATCTCTTTGCGGTCTGAAGGGAGGCAATTGGTTTCATGTCACTGCCTACGATTTTAGAGGCTGTTCGAACTATCCTCTCTAGTTGATCTTTGTCTTTCTGACACGCGCTGCTGTACCAGACAGTGATGGAAAATGTCAGAATGCTCTCAATTGCAGCGCGGTAGAACTGAGTCAGTATGGAATGACTAACTGAATTTCTTTAGCTGTCTCAGGAAGAAAAGTCGTTGGTGGGCTTTCTTGATGGCGGAGCTAAAATTCAACCTCCTCATCCCCTTGAACCTTGTCCGTGACGTAAATCTGCATATATCGCTGTCCACTAGTGTGAAGTAAACACTGTATATAGGGGATCTCCACTACTTTGCAGGGTTACTATTACGTAAAGCATACGTGAGTTCTGCGCCGAAGGGACA
>JABMCL010002481.1:65000-90000 GCA_018857735.1 Alviniconcha marisindica | reverse complement strand
CTTGACCATAGATCAGAATTTTGAAGACATAAAAAAAAAAAAAAAACAACTTAAAATTGGACTTCTGCTCACTTCAAACAAGTCTGTGACATCATTGTCATGAGAGGCATAACACAAATCGGCATTATTATAACTGCGAACCATACAATTTGCACCACCATCGCTTTTGCACGCGCATACCTGTTCCTGGCTTCAAGTTATGATGAATGCTGTCACATTTCCAGCACAACATCGAAATCGCCTTCATTTTCACAGACTATACATGGAAAGTATTACAATAAATCGCCTGGATGAACTATTTAACTGGGTGCTGACAGCAGATCGTGTGTTATCGAACTCAGGCCGACACAGCTGCTGAAGCAGGCCGTCGGAAATTCCTGGGTCATTGTAAGTACTATTCTGGGTCACAATTATCTTCAGAATCATCCAAACAGAAATTTGCAACCGAAAAGTGAGTTATGCCACATTTGCGTCTTTCCGTAGGCATATTATTATTATTGATCGCTATTATATAGCGCTATTCTCCGCTCTCGAGCAGACTCACTGCGGTCGCATGTGATTCTACATGAGTGAATAGCTTTTTATAGCGCGTTTTTTAAAAATATCCACCGAAGTGGTGTACTTACAGCGCTGGCATGGCTGGTGCCACAAGAAACTGCTGCCATCTCGGCGCGTTCTGTGTACACCATACAACCATGCACCATGTCACTTCATGCAAAGCTACATGCGTAAGGTGTATGCGTGTTTAGCAGTAACCTGCCACCTGCGCTTTTGGCAGAATGACCGGGGTCTTTACGTGCTACTGCGGTAACACGGGGTGGAACGGATACCGAAATAAGAGTCAGCACAGAAAGTTGACCCTGGAGAAGAAACTTCTCCCGCCGCTCCAGCAGGGATTCGAACCCGCGACCTTTCGATCACGAGTCCGGCGCTCTAACCACTGAGCTACGTAATTTATTCTTGATGCTGTACCCTTTCTAAAACTTGACTGCTATCTTTCATCTGCTGTCTAGTAATATTAGGGTAAAAAGCAGCTCCAGTGCAAAGTACCTCATTTCTAAATGTTCTGAACTTTGGGGGGTTCTTTAAAGGGCCCCTGAACATTGATTTTAAGTTGTAAATATCCCTTACATTGTACTATATAAATAAAGTTTAACACACAACCTGTTCTTTTGATAGATTGACATTTTCCTGAGGTACGTAAAAGTATTGATTTGAATGAAAACAAACACGACGCTTCGAGCAGCTGCGTCGTCTGCAGCTGAAAATCCAGGGTTTCGGTCACGTGACCTCCGTGACGTCACGACAAGACAACTGACCCGCATGGCTCGGTAACGACTTGAACAAAATTGAATCGAAAGCAGTCAGGAAAATCAGTTTTAAAGCATGCCGAGCGAGTGTGCTGCAGTTGGTTGCAGTGAAAAGTTGATAAAGGAGTTTTCTTTCCATGCTTTTCCTTAAAAAATAAAATAAAATAAAATAATAATAAAAAAATGAAGCCAGAAAACGACAATGGCAAATGGCAATGAATCGAAGGGACCGAGCCACAAAGAAATGGGAACCAAAACACCACGATCGATGTGCTCTGCTCAAAGCATTTCGAAAAAAATGCTTCACAGATCGCACCCTGCTGAGCATTCAGTTTGGGCTCAAATACATGTCCACAGGGTAACCGACTTGGAAAAATTTCCATTCGAATCTCCAAGGATGAAGCTCCGACGCCATTGCCAGTAGTTGCATGGGCCTTTGTTTATTTCCCCCTTGTCATTCCATCTTTCTCGAGCCTTGTTTGGTGCGTGGCGTTTCGGTCTTTTTTCGTTGTGTTTAGCTTTCACAACAGGCTAAACCTCATCAGGGAGCCTGCCTTTTACTGGGTGTTTTATTTTATTTTCCCAATTAATCCGTGTTTGTTTCATCATACGTAAAGATGAAAACGTTTTGTTCGTTCTAGTTCAATAGACTAGCGATTTCGTGGCCTCCCTGGGTTAGGGCTTCGGGTTGGGCTAGTGACCGGTTCTTGCCACTGACTGTTTTTTCTCTTTGCTTGCCCTTTTGTTTCTCGGGTTGTAGCGTTCATTCACGATGTACGAGTGAGGGGGTAGTCTCGTGAGCGTCTGCTGCCCCGCAGTGTTGTTGTCACTGCTAAGTGGGTTGTATCGTGTACATTGCTCGCTGACATTTCCTGCCTCCTCTTTCTTTTCAGAAAGTGTTTGTTTGTTGTTGTTGTCGTTGTTTTGTTTTCTCTCTCTTCTCTTCCACCATGCGTCTTTCGTTTTTATCTTTGGCTTATTGGCCAATTCGTACCCGCTGTTAGCTTGCCTGATTAAGGCAGCCATTTTGAATTTCTCTTTTCGTCTGCATTTGTTTACATCCCGATGCTATATCATCGGTAGTCCTGATTAGCGATTTGCTTTATCAGTCGGCAGGCATTGTGTTTCTAGATGGAGGCCGGGTTAGTGAGGGGTTAGTTATGGTTAGTTTGGCTTTCCATCTGTTTGTCGTTGGCATAGTTATTTTTGCTTCTGTACTCTTATGTCAAGTTAAGTCGAGTCAAGTCAAGAACTTCTTTATTCATTCAAAGAAAAATGTGTTGCCACACATAAAGCCACAAAGACAGTGTACAGATGTAAAAGATTAACACTTAAGAAGTACGCAACAACACGTAGTATCGCACACATCACAATATACAATAAACACAAGCATAACCACCACTATTCTCATGACACTTCTTCGTCACTTGAACTCTCCTAATCGATGCCGAAATTGATATCCGCAACTGGCTCGTACTGGAATGGCCGTATTCCAGTTGCCATTTCCAACTTTTCCGCAAATGTTATCCGGAGTTTTGTGCACTGAAACTGTAGAAGCAACAATGCCAATGGACAGTCGAGTCTTATCGTGACGTCACGATTAGCCTTTGACTTTACGGCTCCAAGTAAACTCTCGGCCAAAACACGCCCGATCACGCGGCTACAGCGGTTATTTCCCTTGCCCATTCTGCCGTGACATATTGGTCTTGTTTTACGATTCATAAGCATTTAAGACTTTTGAAAAATATGAAATTACTACTGAGGCACGGGATATATACCTGTATTTACTGTGTGAAAATATTTAGTCGGTGGAATATACCAAAGAGGAGATCTGAAGCTAAAATCGGTCAAAATCAGTGTTCAGGGGCCCTTTAAACATTGTGTGATCATAACAAACAAAGTCTACCAAAATATGACACGCGGAACTTTGTTAAATAACAACTTTAACACAGTAGCAGTGTGCAAAATGCCGAAATATACTAAATTTTACAATTACCCAGGTTTCTTTCTCAAATGCCAAGTACGTACACGAGAAACCTTTTGACGCTGGTTTCAAAGCATATGGAGCATCAAGAATGCCCAAAACTTCTCAGAATTGTCTCCTTTAAAATACAACTCAGCCGACAGTGCACATGAGTCCATAACGACGGCAGGAACATCGGGAAGACCGACAATCGGTCTTGCAATTGCACCTGATGACGTGGAAAAGGCCTACGAGTGCTGCGGTGATGTCCGTTAGAACCGGGTACATGACGTTGTCCGTTATTTCCCATCCCCAGTCGGTTGGATCCATTTGGAAAGGTGCTAGTTCCGTTACAGAGATCCATTCTTGCACCTGAAAATATGTCCGAAGAGAATGGAACAGCGCTGCTGCCGATGTTGGTGGGAGCTTGTTTGGCTGTAAGGTGGTTGTACAACTTGAGAGTTTCTGAATGTATTTCACATGTTGCAGTGTGTCCAAGTTGTCACCTGTCTTTCCATCATACAGTACCACCAGCGCTTTTTCTCCTGCTGCTATTATCTCTTCTCTGCTGCTGCCTGTGGTGGTGAATACCTGTGCACATTCCCGAAAGACTTGTGATTCTTGCACTTTCCTGAGAGGCAGGGATTTACCGATTGTAAACAGGCTGCTGGTTGTATCGCTACGCCCTATTGCATGTGCAAAAAGTATGTTTTGGCACACACTGGCTTCAAAAGCATCTTGCACAGCTTTGATGTCCCACACCTTGGCGCCGCTTTTCTTCGAACTGGACGTGAAAAGCACATTCCGATGCTCGAAGCTGACATGGAAGAGAAGAAGAAGAAGTACATCAGTGTCTTCCCCGACTCTGACGCCTTTTCCGGTGCTGTTTTCACAATGAGGCAGTCTGCATCTCCAGGTGCTTGGACACTTTCAAAGCCATTTTCTCGAAAAGTGGCAATCAGGTGCTTGATGAAACGCTGCTTGTTTGCCGAGTTCATGAAAAATCACTGTTTTGTCTCACAAAGCAACATGTCACCGCTAAAGCAGATGTCAGGGCCTCCATTGCACCCATTCGTCCTCCGAAGACGGGTCATGTCTTTGGTCGATGGCCCGTTATTGTAGCTGTCAAAGACACAATTCCTTTTCCATACACGCGAATGACAAAGTTGCTGGCTTGGACGTCCTGCATGGTGACTTTCTTTCTGTGAAGTTTCTTGGGTTTGCTGACGCCAGGGGTTACAACAGCAATCATTCCCATCCCATGGAACGTGTTTTGGCCATCGATGGTCGCTGCGTTGTGATCAACGTTATCTGCCACGAACTGAACTGTGTGCTTGTCCGTCGTTTCAGGGAGATCGATTCCATGGAATACCGCAGTGTTGAGTTCAAACTTTCTGACTTCAGTGTAGGCTGTACAGAAACCAAGGTGACTCAAGGTATCTATCAGAAATCTTGAGCCAAAAGTTCTGTGCATTTGGATAGCGATCTGCAGTGGTGCGATAACCGTGTTTGGCCCAGTACTCTGTACTTAAGCCTGGCCTGTGGCCGATATTTTCAGGCTTGCGTCTTTCTTGGGATGACTTGTTCCAGAAATTGTCTCAAAGTCTCTGGAATATAGTTTCTGTGGTTCTCAATCGCGGTTGAATCCGGATATTCTTCTCTGGAGCTTGCCATTGATTTGATGTCGCTTTGTATAATGTCTGTCACAGCCTTAATCACTCGAAGTTTTTCTGCCTCGGTGTCAACATTTCTGGGTTGTTCGTAAAAGTCACGCAGAATTATAGTTGCTGTCTTCTTTAGCGTTATCACATCTGCTTGATTTGGAGACTGTGCAAACAGAATCTCATCTCCATAATGTTTGATCAGTTTTGTCTTCATACGGATGTTGCTGTACGCTTCTGATTCACAGTCCTTTAAATGTTCAGCCATAATTTCAACCAAGTCTCGCACAGTGACTTGCTCAGAATCAAGGGTATCAAGGTATTGGATGACATTGTCAAATGCGGAGAGTCGAGTATTGTTATGCCTCCCAGAACATGATTTTTTTCTTGCCGGCTCTTCGCCCCCCACAACATCATTGGGATCTGACAGTCAGAGCGAAAGTTTGAAAAGCAAGCCTTATGATATACTACATCCTGGGCAACACAGTCTTGCAAAAATTCAATTTTCCCCTTGGCATCTCGTGCCCACGAGTCCCCTCGGCTAGAACATATTCACAACACTGTCTCTTGAAACTCTACTGTTTGCACAGCCTTCAGTTGTCCGACTAAGGATCGTTTCCCACCCCCGCCACCCATCTTCTGACCTAGGCTGTCTTCCCTTTTTGGGAGACTTAAGCTTTAACGTCTTCTTCAGCTTGCCTTCAATGGCCTTTTGGTTGGTGTACTGACCCCGGCAAGTACGGTGAACCAAATCGCCTGCCTCTGCGTGAATGCCATCATCCAGTCGCTCACTGGCAAGATTTATGCTCGGACTTCCTTTTTCTCCCAGAGTGACTCTGTGTTTCTGGTCAAGAAAATCTTGTATGCAGATGATGCAGACCTCTTCCGGATGCCTCTGAGAATGAGAAACAATGACACTATGAATGTTTAGGTTCCTTAATTACCAAAGCCAAGAAGACAAATGTGAAATTCAAAGTTAAAATGGTGCCACTGATCACGTTCCTACGCGTACACAGAGAGAGAGGGGGGGGGGGGGAAGAGAGAGAAAGAGACAGAACAAGTGAAGCTATTCTTCATGCGCTAAACTGTAACAGCTAATTTCTTCGTTGTCACCATCCTGAGACAGTATACATTTACAGCTCAGGCTTAGCTTAATCGGTGACTTTTGAAAGTTATTTCTGAGTTTAACAGTCATTTTAAGCATCATATTCATACAAAGCTGCGCTGCTCGAAAGCAAAGTTTGTTGCTTTTGGCAGAACTCGCTCACCATACAAACGCATCCCAGACAATATAATTTATACAAAATATGGTAAGTAAGTAAGTAAGTACAAAATATTGACCCGCGTGGCAGCATTTATAAAAAAAATAAAAAAATCTAAAAAATCTAAAAAACTAATCTGATAAGCGAAACGCAGACATTGTAACAAAGCCGTGAACTACACCCGACAATAATAAAACAAATACAAACCTTCAAACAACAAAGCTAACTCAAAACACGATAGTCTAGTTTTTCATCCTGGTTCTCCATTTCGTTACGACTAGCATTCACAATTTCAATCAAAGTTCTTCTTGCATAGAATCAACAAACAAAGAAAATCAAAAGCAAAGCAATTTCAAATCAACCCCTTATCCTATCTCTAGTCTATGCCGAGATTGCGCTACCCTCCTCTCCAAAATTGAGAGGCTATATACACTAGGGAGACAATTCCCCCATCACGATCGTATAAAGCAAAACATCATATTGTCAACACTAAATTTTTTAGACGAGGCCCGTGGCAATTGTTGTCCGTCGCTGTCCTTTGACTGACCAACCATTCGTCAGTCCTTGACAGCGGACACGAGCGGCGCCGTGTCAGCCGAGTCACGACGTCGTGCAGTCAGACCGCGGCGGACTCTGGTCGCCATTGTCTTATGACTGACCCTGTCCCTGACAGCGGACGCCGAATGGTGTGGGGCGGCCGGGTTACAAAACTCCTCATCACGATCTTATTAATCAAAACAGGTTCTTTTGTCACATGTTAATTATCAAAGAGACTCGTGGCAGACGCTGGCCGCCGCTGCCCCCCTGGCTAACTGGCCATTTGTCAATCGCTGACAGCGGACACTCGGGGCAGCGCGTCACGGCGTCATACCGTCACGGCGTCATACCGTATATCATGCACACCGTCAAAAGGGGCGATTAGTAGTCTCACGACTTACCTCCCCTACCATCGCCAACTGACACTGCGCCACCCTTGACGGCCTCGCTTACTTGCTTACTCGACCGTCCTCCAAAAAGATGATGATGATGAAGTGATGCTTAATGTCCTCAGATGTCGGCTGACATATTAGGGACAAGCTGTGACCAATGCCGAAGCATGGTTCAATATAGCTTTACGTCCACGGAAACCAGAAGGCTCGTTAGGACGGACAGCCCAGGACGGCCACCTCGACTCTCACACAGCTCCTGAACTATGACCTCCCAAAAGGGGCAGCCGAATAAATACATACGCAACAATAGCGGGAGGGAGGGGGGCCAGAGGCCATTGCGTTACAACATGCACTGTGAGTTTATATTCATCACGTCATCTAGATCTAAGAAAAAACTGAACGTAACTCCGGACCTTGAACACCGCAACGAATCACACTGCGCGCACGTGGCATTTTTCCCAAGCTTACAATCGACACAAGCAATGGCTTACTTTTTTACGATTTTTCCTCATTAGCAACACAAGCAGTATATTTCATATCCATTTCTACAGCACATTGATTTGGAAACTTACCAGCAACTGCTCGCGTTCATCCACTGTCAGCTTTCGTTAAAACAAAAACATCTGGTAGATGTATGGTGGTTCGATCGCTTCAGAAATGGTGCACAGCAAAAGATTTATTAACAAAAAAATAATTTTCAATCATTTCCGCACCTGATATTTTGGTAGACTTTCTTGGATGTAATTATGCATACGGGAAACTTCTTAAGCAGACATGCAAAGCTTAGAAAGGCGATACTTTGTACCGTTTATCTCTACTGCTTGTATTACAAATTTCTTGGTACACATAAAAAGCAATAAAAATCACCATCTGAAACATAATTCCGCGATTCGTTGTTGTTGTTGTTGTTGTTGTTGTTGTTGTTGATTTTTTTAAATTATATGAAGCTACCGTTCCAACATGCGTATAACTCCCTCAGAGGTGTGTGTGTATGTATGTGTATTGTGTGTGTGTGTGTGTGTGTGTGTGTGTGTGTGTGTGTGTGTGTGTGTGTGTGTGTGCGTGCGTGCGTGCGTGCGTGTGTGTGTGTGTGTGTGTGTGTGTGTGTGTGTGTGTGTGTGTGTGTGTGTGTGTGTGTGTGTGTGTGTGTGTGTGTGTGTGTGTGTGGTGTGTTGTTGTTAGAGGAAAAGAAATGTTGGGGAAGGGGGTTGGGGGGGGGGGGGGATAACACACCCCTTGCTGGTTTATTTCCATGTGGATTCAAAGTTGGATTTTGTTACCGGCAGGCGATATTAGGTGGTCACATTATGTTTTTAGCAATTGAAATTCGTAGGATTCCTTTTCCACTTTCACAGTGTGCTCGGAAACCTGAGAAATGTTTAGTTCTCTCATTTGTTTCTTTGTCTTTCCAACTGAGCTGAGAGAGAGAGAGAGAGAGAGAGAGAGAGAGAGAGAGAGAGAGAGAGAGAGAGAGAGAGAGACACACACGAAACACACACGGACACACACGACAGCACACACACACACACACACACACACCACACACACACCCCACACACACACACACACACACACACACACACACACACACACACACACACACACTCACACACAGGCAGGCAGACAGGCAGACAGACAGACAGACGGACGGACGGACGGACAGAGATAGAAAGGGGATACAAGCACAACAGCTGTCAAGTCACGCAGATAGTGTAAACTGATATACATGAACTTTTGAACGGCCAAGCCAAACAAAGCTGACGGTTTTATAGAGATGCAGATAGTGTGAACTGATATATATGAACTTTTTGAACGGCCAATTCAAACAAAATGGACAATTTTACAGAGATGCAAGAACTAAATGAAGAACTAATTCAAACTGTCATTACCAAATCAGCGCTCAGTTAAAATAGATTACGCGCCGCGCGTGCGGGTGTGTGTGTGTGTGTGTGTGTGTGTGTGTGTGTGTGTGTGTGTGTGTGTGTGTGTGTGTGTGTGTGTGTGTGTGTGTGTGTGTGTGTGTGTGTGTGTGTGTGTGTGTGTGTGTGTGTGTGTGTGTGTGTGTGTGTGTGTGTGTGTGTGTGTGTGTGTGTGTGTGTGTGTGTGTGTGTGTGTGTGTGTGTGTGTGTGTGTGTGTGTGTGTGTGTTGTGTTGTGTGTGTGTGTGTGTGTGTGTGTGTGTGTGTGTGTGTGTGTGTGTGTGTGTGGTGTGTGTGTGTGTGTGTGTGTGTGTGTGTGTGTGTGTGTGTGTGTGTGTGTGTGTGTGTGTGTGTGTGTGGGGTGTGTGTGTGTGTGTGGTTGTGTGTGTGTGTGTGTGTGGTGTCGTGCGTGGCGTGCGATGCATAGTCGCGGCATTGTGTGTGTGTGCGCGTGCGCGCACGTGTGTGTGTGTGTGTGTGTGTGTGTGTGTGTGTGTGTGTGTGTGTGTGTGTGTGTGTGTGTGTGTGTGTGTGTGTGTGTGTGTTGTGTGTGTGTGTGCGTCTGTGTGTGTCGGAGTGTGTGTGATGTGTGCGTGGTGCATGCGTGCGTGCGTGCGTGCGGCGTGCGTGCGTGGTGCGTGGTGCGTGCGTGCGTGGTTGTGTGTGTGTGTGGTGTGTGTGGTGTTGTGTGTGTGTGTGCGTGTTGTGTGTGTGTGTGTGTGTGTGTGTGTGTGTGTGTGTGTGTGTGTGTGTGTGTTGTGGGGCAGGTAGGGGGAGGGGGGCTGGGAGCAGTGGAATTATGGGTAGGTAATAATATAGCGAGATTATTTTCTTTCTTGTATATCGCTGCTTCTCATACGGCATATGTACGCCTTTTAGTCACACAGAGAGAGAGAGAGAGAGAGAGAGAGAGAGAGAGAGAGAGAGAGAGAGAGAGAGAGAGAGAGAGAGGTGGTAACGGAGAGAGAGGGGTTTGAATAGTGTTTTACCCACATTCACTTGTAAGAAATAAACCTCCAAGGATGGCTGTTGTACCGAAAATGTGGGACATTTTAAAACCAGATTGTCTTTCCTTGATGTTCTCCGTTTTATTTACTTAGTTGTCATATATAGTAGCACTTTCCTGAAAATGTTAGCTTTTATCTATTTTTTCTCACTTAACGTTGAATATGTCGGAGAATGTTGTAAAGCGCAGTGAGTTTGTGTAGTCCGTAGCATATATATATATATATATATATATATATATATATATATATATATATATATAATATATATATATATATATATATATATATATATATATATATATATTATATATATAACTATTATTTTAATGTAACATAACACATACTTTATTCATCCCTGCGGGAAATTAAAGCTGTCGTTCGATCGCACAACGAAGAAAATATCTCAATAATTTTAAGTCATTAAACGCACGCACATACACACTCTTAGACATACGCCCCTTTCTCTCAATCTGCATACACTAATAGCAAACCCAAAATTTCCTGGAATAATGCTTTCTCTGTTAAACCAAAACGTAAAAACTCTCAAAGAAAAATCATTAGGTTCACACATCCACAACCCTCCCTTAGAAAGCTATCATCCTCAGAAGACGTCTTGACGCATGCGCACGCTCAGTTAATGACTGGTGTAATTTTCATTAAAAACTGCCAGAGCCGAGGGTAAAAACCTATATATATATGTAGATCATAGAATAGCGCTGTATATAAGTTATCTATTATTACTGATTATTATCTACAGATCAGAAGTAGGCCACAGTCTGCAAGTAGTCATAGATTCACGAAAGCAGGGCTAATCTTTGATTTTCATCAATATAATTCTGTGCAGGATATAATCACAATTACAATTATGTGTTTGTCATAATGATTGCAATTATTTGCTTTTGACGCCAGTGGGCCACCATAGATGTGTAGCGAAGGAGACTGCACAATAGGTGCAGCTGGCTTGAAGTGATACATAACTGCCGTGAGCGATACTGTGAACTCCAATAATATATATATATATATATATATAGAGAGAGAGAGAGAGAGAGAGAGAGAGAGAGAGAGAGAGAGAGAGAGAGAGAGAGAGAGAGAGAGAGAGAGAGAGAGAGAGAGAGAGAGAGAGAGAGAGAGAGAGAGATTGATTGATTGATTGATTGAACTTTATTTCTCAACGGTGAAGATATTAGCACAAAGGCCGACTCACATATCTGCCGTTGCTACAGTACTACTAATAACCAAGACATTCACAGTCAAATATTATGACAGACGGTAGCTTCATATAATTAAAAAAAATCAACAACAACAACGAATCGCGGAATTATGTTTCAGATGGTGATTTTTATTGCTTTTTATGTGTACCAAGAAATTTGTAATACAGGCAGTAGAGATAAACGGTACAAAGTATCGCCTTTCTAAGCTTTGCATGTCTGCTTAAGAAGTTTCCCGTATGCATAATTACATCCAAGAAAGTCTACCAAAATATCAGGTGCGGAAATGATTGAAAATTATTTTTTTGTTAATAAATCTTTTGCTGTGCACCATTTCTGAAGCGATCGAACCACCATACATCTACCAGATGTTTTTGTTTTAACGAAAGCTGACAGTGGATGAACGCGAGCAGTTGCTGGTAAGTTTCCAAATCAATGTGCTGTAGAAATGGATATGAAATATACTGCTTGTGTTGCTAATGAGGAAAAATCGTAAAAAAGTAAGCCATTGCTTGTGTCGATTGTAAGCTTGGGAAAAATGCCACGTGCGCGCAGTGTGATTCGTTGCGGTGTTCAAGGTCCGGAGTTACGTTCAGTTTTTTCTTAGATCTAGATGACGTGATGAATATAAACTCACAGTGCATGTTGTAACGCAATGGCCTCTGGCCCCCCTCCCTCCCGCTATTGTTGCGTATGTATTTATTCGGCTGCCCCTTTTGGGAGGTCATAGTTCAGGAGCTGTGTGAGAGTCGAGGTGGCCGTCCTGGGCTGTCCGTCCTAACGAGCCTTCTGGTTTCCGTGGACGTAAAGCTATATTGAACCATGCTTCGGCATTGGTCACAGCTTGTCCCTAATATGTCAGCCGACATCTGAGAACATTAAGCAACACTTCATCATCATCATCTTTTTGGAGGACGGTCGAGTAAGCAAGGCCGTCAAGGGTGACGCAGTGTCAGTTGGCGATGGTGAGTCGTGAGACTACTAATCGCCCCTTTTGACGGTGTGCATGATATACGGTATGACGCCGTGACGGTATGACGCCGTGACGCGCTGCCCCGAGTGTCCGCTGTCAGCGATTGACAAATGGCCAATTAGCCAGGGGGGCAGCGGCGGCCAGCGTCTGCCACGAGTCTCTTTGATAATTAACATGTGACAAAAGAACCTGTTTTGATTAATAAGATCGTGATGAGGAGTTTTGTAACCCGGCCGCCCCACACCATTCGGCGTTCGCTGTCAGGGACAGGGTCAGTCATAAGACAATGGCGACCAGAGTCCGCCGCGGTCTGACTGCACGACGTCGTGACTCGGCTGACCCGGCGCCGCTCGTGTCCGCTGTCAAGGACTCACGAATGGTTGGTCAGTCAAAGGACAGCGACGGACAACAATTGCCACGGGCCTCGTCTAAAAAATTTAGTGTCGACAATATGATATGTTTTGCTTTATACGATCGTGATGGGGGAATTGTCTCCCTAGTGTATATAGCCTCTCAATTTTGGAGAGGAGGGCAGCGCAATCTCGGCATAGACTAGAGATAGGATAAGGGGTTGATTTGAAATTGCTTTGCTTTTGCTTTTCTTTGTTTGTTGATTCTATGCAAGAAGAACTTTGACTGAAATTGTGAATGCTAGTCTCTCCTTCTCCCCGTCCCTAATAAGCCTTACGGTTGCTCTGGCCATTAAGCACCATGTTTACTTACGTGAGGATGCAACAGAAAGCGACATTGCGGCGTTTCTATTCGGCTGATACATGGATAAAAGCCAGCCGGTGTAAGCGCGACGCAACGATGGCTCAACGGTAACGGCCCCACTCACGACCTGGGGCAAGCTGTCAGCAACGTCTCGGCCACCAGACTGCTGTACAGCGATCAGCGACACAGCAAGACCGATAATTCCCTGCTGAGCACCGAGATAGCCTTTCAAAGGTGAGTGATGTCATGGAATTTGTTCAGTGTTGCTTTACGTCCACAGAGACTATTAGGGACGGGGAGCCGAGGACGGCCACCTCGGTTTTCACACAGCTCCTGAGCTCTGAAGTCCTGGAAGTTGAATCTCATCTATTTATCGTATAGGTCACGTTAGCGTCCTTCGGAGGACGAAGCGAAACGACATTTGGATCCCGGCTCTACCGGTGGAGAGCTGCACTTGCGCATGGTATGAAGAATGACATATAATATATATATATGTATGTGTGTGTGCTTGTGTGTGTGTGTGCTTGTGTGTGTGTGTGTGTGTGTGTGTGTGTGTGTGTGTGTGTTTGCGTGGGTGTGAGGGTGGGTGGGTGAGGCAGTGTGGGTGGGCTGTTTGCATTGGTGAAGGTTGCTTCGGGGTGCGCTAGTGTCTGCTAGTGTTTTGTAGAGTGGTAACAATAGTAATAACTAGGAAGAAACAATAAAGGAGGGGGTGGCGCGGCAGAGACGGATAGCACGATAGAGAAAGGGGTAATGGGAGTGGGTGAGGGTAGTGTGTGTGCGTCAGTTCCAAACATGGGGGAGGGGGGGGAGTTACGACTCACAAGCCGAGTTAGACTCTTTGTGAACAGTTAGTTTGGTCTTAGTCGTGTGTGTGTTTTTGTTGTTGTTTGTTTTTTATTCATTGACTTTTAGTCACCTGGTATTTTAGAATCGTTGTGTGAGCTGTGTTTTTACCCACTTTCTGCTGTTAAGAATAAACCCCCGAGGAAGGCCTTATCCGAAAATTTGGGAACTTCTATGCCAACTTGTTGTTTTTCTTTGATTTTTATCAGTATATATATATATATATATATATATATATATATATATATATATATATATATATAATACAGAGAGACCGTGGCAGGTTGATACCCACCCAAAGTACCGCATGGAACCTATTCTCTGGCATTTTCTGACTCGTCCTGTAATTGTCACTTCTTTTTCTTTTCTTTTTCTGAAAAGAACGAGTTTGTGCATTTGGTTGTGCGGAAAACTGCACCTACTCTACGACGGTAAGCTTACGTGGCTATCTGAATTTACTTCTCTTTTTTTTTTTAAATTGGCCGCGGAAATATCTCTGCATCCATAAACACTAAATTACTTAGATAAAAAACATGCTGGACAGCATCACAAATTTCTTTCTCCTATAATATAACGACTGTGGTCAATATATTTTGTTTGTTTGTTTGTTTTTCAACTGGTCAAGCTTTCACTGTAACCCCTTTTCACAGAATGTTCACACGGGTCAGGCTGTGTAACAGATACAATTTAACCTAACCTAATAAAAACCCGAGACACTGGAACACTATAAGGTTTGCTCGGGTAATGTTTTGCGCTGAGTCGAATTTTTATTTTATTTTTCATTTACAATCCATAGACAAATCGTATGTTGACATGACTGTGTATCTGACCGAGAGACTGAAAACATCTCACACAACAAATACATCTCATCTGTGTGTCATGTGTCCGTGAGCCAACTAGCCAGTCTGATTAAGATGTTATAACGTTGGTGTTATTGTTGTTGTTGTTTTGGGGGTTGTTGTTGTTTGTTGTTTCGGGGGTGGTTTTGTTTTTGTTTTTGTGTGTCCCTTCTTTTTTTCTTTTCCTTTTTTTTGGTTGTTGTTGTTGTTGTTGTTGTTGATGTGGTTTTTTTTGTGTGTGTTTTTTATTTTTAGTATTGCTCGATTGTGGAATATCTGATTTATTTTTAGTATTGCTCGATTGTGGAATATCTGATTGCAGGAGTGACTATCAAGGCTGGTGATGACGTGCTATCGTGGTGGTCAGATGTCTACACTGTTCCGGCTTCTGGTGCTGGTCTTGCTTCTGACCATTCTGGGACTTGTCGGCTTTAACATGGTATCTTTCGTCTCTCTCTGTCTCTCTGTTTCTCTCTGTTTCTCTCTGTCTCTCCCTCTCTGTCTCTCTCTCTCTGTCTCTCTCTCTCTGCCTCTGTCTCTCTGTCTCTCTGTCTCTCTCTCTCTGCCTCTGTCTCTCTGTTTCTGTCTCTGTCTCTGTCTCTCTCTGTCTTTGTCTGTCTCTGTCTCTCTCTCCCTCTCTCTCTCTCTCTCGGAGTGAACTCGAGTTCACCGGCCCTACTGCACGTGTTTTTGAGCTCTGTCCATTAATTTGGATTTTAGCGCTAATTAGGCCGACCAACCACCTGCAAACCCCACCATGGGGTGTGTAACGGATACCTACAGGACATCAGTCGGTCTTTTTGTGCCAACTTTGATGCAGTTATTGCAGAAACGTGCAACAAAAGCGGCGAAACGTGCAAGACAGCAGAAACTTCAAGCCATATTGACTCTGTTAGACTTCAAGCCATATTGACTCTGTTAGCAGCGCTCACACTTCTTTCTTTCCTTACACGAGGAGGCGTGGAAAGAAACCCGGGCCCGAGCACTCAAGAAATCATGGACAGAGTGTGGAGAAATGAACAGACGATTGACAGCGTTGTTCGTGAGCAATCCAAAGCATTGGAAAGAGAAAGAATGCTTGCGGAAGAAGTGATTTTTTTAAGGATGAGGTAGACCGCTTAGAACTGGTCCTGAGAAAAGGCAACTTGAAATTTGTCGGCATTCCAGAGACAGCACAGGAGTCTTACGAAGCGTGTGTGCAGAAAGTAGTTGATGTTCTGAATGAGGCAGGAGAGCTGACAATACCCTTCACGACGTCCAACATTCAGCAAGCATACAGGATCAGCGGCAGACGTCGCCGAAATGAGCCACGCCCCCTGATTGTCAAGTTCACTCACTGGTGTGACAAGCTGGGAATACTGATGAACAAAGAGATACGAGACCATCTCCGCCACAACGGAGTGCGAGTAGCCAACGACCTGACGAGAAGACAGTCTTCCCAGCTGGCTGAGATAAGACGTCAGGGAAAGGTTGGCTACTTTCTCAATGAAAAACTGAGAGTGGCGGAGCGGCAGTCCCGGGCCACCGAAAACGATTCCTGTTATGCACCCCACGACAGACAGAGTAACTCCAGGGGCCAACCGTGGAAGGACTACCAGCACTACGGGAGCTCCGGTCGTGCCAACAACGCACCGCCACGCAACAGAGGACCCACTGGCCACTACCACCACAGCGCTGAGAACACGGTGGACCACTAGCCACTACCACCACAGCGCTGAGAACACGGTGGACCACTAGCCACTACCACCACAGCGCTGAGAACACGGTGGACCACTAGCCACTACCACCACAGCGCTGAGAACACGGTGGACCACTAGCCACTACCACCACAGCGCTGAGAACACGGTGGACCACTAGCCACTACCACCACAGCGCTGAGAACACGGTGGACCACTAGCCACTACCACCACAGCGCTGAGAACACGGTGGACCACTAGCCACTACCACCACAGCGCTGAGAACACGGTGGACCACTAGCCACTACCACCACAGCGCTGAGAACACGGTGGGCCACTAGCCACTACCACCACAGCGCTGAGAACACGGTGGACCACTAGCCACTACCATCACAGCGCTGAGAACACGATGGACCACTAGCCACTACCACCACAGCGCTGAGAACACGGTAGACCACTAGCCACTACCACCACAGCGCTGAGAACACGGTGGGCCACTAGCCACTACCACCACAGCGCTGAGAACACGGTGGACCACTAGCCACTACCATCACAGCGCTGAGAACACGATGGACCACTAGCCACTACCACCACAGCGCTGAGAACACGGTAGACCACTAGCCACTACCACAACAGCGCTGAGAACACGGTAGACCACTAGCCACTACCACAACAGCGCTGAGAACACGGTGGGCCACTAGCCACTACCACCACCGCGCTGAGAACACGGTGGACCACTAGCCACTACCACCACCGCGCTGAGAACACGGTGGACCACTAGCCACTACCACCACCGCGCTGAAAACACGTTTGACCACTAGCCACTACCACCACCGCGCTGAGAACACGGTGGACCACGCAGAAGCATTCCAGGCAGTGGGCGGTGCATCTTCCGACAACAAGCAACACGGCTACAGCCACTACAGTGCGGAGTGTAGTTCAAGTAACAACAACGCACGTCAGCGTAACACCGTAGCCGACAGCAGAAATGAACTGTTTGATGCATCCGCTGAAAGAGACGATGCCTCTCGCAGGGGTGAAGACGAATGCGAAGCAAGGCACAGGACTGGACACGGAGACCGCGTTGTCAACGACGAGCTCAACAACTCAGTCTATGTATACAACGCAGACAGCTTTCCTCTCATCAACAACAGCCACAATGGAGACCTTGACCTTCCGGGCACAGCTTTTTTAGACGTCACAGACGGTCAAGCGGACGCTGCAACGCACGATAGGAGTGTTGACTGTCTGTACGAGCCTGTGTCGAGCACTGACAGTCTTCTTTGTCATCTGAGCAGCGATATCCTCGGCCAGAACATCGAAAACATCCCCGTGATCACTCCAGCTCGGGACTCACCTCCTGACCTTGACCAAGTCAGCATGGTGACGTGGGGAACAGCCTTTGAAGACCCCCAGATGATGGAAGATGACGTCATCCCGCAGGGCAACAACGACGCAACCCCTGAAGTTCCCCAAACCACGAGTGAGACCCAACAACCGTACAACCAAGCAGCCACTGCGCGAAAGACACCATCGCTTTCCCCAAGTAGTGAGATGACCTCCCAACAATCTCACGATGCTGAAACGTATGCGGAAGCCGCCTTAAGTGGTGACACAGCATGTGGACTAATGTGTAGCCACAGAGCTGCACATAGAACTGAGAACAGTTCATGTATACTTACCTCCTGTATTTATGTCCCATTCTTACTGTGCTGTGATTTTAATGCACGAACAGGTAACAAGCAACCATACCACGTACTGGATATGGAATACTTTACTACAGTAGCACAGGATGAGCAGTATGGTGCTAAAGGAAAAAGAAGGTCTCAAGATTCTGAAGAAAATGATTTTAGTCAATTGTTTTTGGAACTATGTACACAGTTTGACCTATGTCTGCTTAACGGTGCTTGTGAAGGCGACGAGAGAGGTCTCTACACCTTTGTGTCAGCTACTGGTAACAGCGTAATTGATTAGTTTGCACTTTCGCGGTCCATTGCACACCTTCTGCAAAAAATGTGTATAGAAGAAAGAATTGACTCACAACATATGCCGATTTCGTGTGTATTGAAATGTGTAGATGATGTTGTGCTTAACCCCGATTTTAAGCCCTATTCCTTTGAAAGGCTTATTTGGATGCCAGAAAACCGGAGTATTTTTACAGAGAAACTAAAGGAGAGAAATACTATTAAAGATTTAGACGCAGCAAAACAGGCTATTCCTGTTAACATAAATCTGGCAGTCAGTATTTCACTGCCATTATGAAACGTGTGTCTGAGTGCATGAACAAAAAAGTAAAGGTAACAAAGCAGTACCCGAGACAAACATGTTCTTAATCGCAAGAAAAAACAACAAGCAAAAACTGTAATCGCAAGGCCTTTGAGAAAATAAAGAGAACTGTTGTTTGTGGTGCTTTGGAAAATGATTGACTCAACATGATCGATTTGAAACAGATGCAAGCAGCGTTCTTGCTTCCGTGGGTTGGACGGCTGTTCTAAGCGCAGGCGCTCGATAAGTGGAGTCATGTTCCTAAAAATTTTTTGCTCCCTTTGGGGACAAATACTTGTGTTTCTTTTCGAATCTGAAAAGTCGTGCTTTTAAAGGATTACAGATGATTACCTCTCACTTTTGGAACGCTGTGTTAAAAACGTGGCTAGACTTGAACTATCACGACCCTTCTGTGCCTGTGCCAACTTTGTTATAGAACAACAGCCACATTAAGTATCAAGGAAATGTACTCATGTTTACGGATTGGATAATTGGGAAAATGTTGTATGTAAAAGACAATAAGGGACCTAGTGGATTCATAACATTTCAGGACATATGTAACGAAATAGGGAACTCTCCCAGCCGAATTCTTGAATATACACGTTTGTACACAGTCATAATGTTTGTGATACAGCAGACCCTGAGTTGTCAGACCGGCCACTTTTCTGTAACAGAAAAATAAACACAGCGAAAGACTTTAGAAAGGCGCTAATTTTTATGCACGACTCTGTTCCGTGTGCAAAAGGCTTCTGGAGCAGGAAGTTTGGATTAGAAATAAACGAACACATGGTCAATACCATCATTAGTAACGAAAGAAACAAGGCTACGGGTTCTACAGTGGAAAATTCTGCATAATATTTATCCTACAAACATATTACTGTGCAAGATGAAAGTGAGAGATGATCAGATGTGCTCATATTGTAATGATGTAGTAGATTACATTGAACACTTCTTTTTCGACTGTCCGACGATTAAGAAATTTTGGAATTACATTGAACAATATATTCTGACTACTTTTGACATTCAGAGCCATTTACTGTTGTTGAAGTTTTGTTCGGAATAAAACAGCATAACTACAGGAAGGTCAAAACTAAACTAATAAATCATGTCATATTAATAGCGAAAATGTGTATAAGTATGTACAAAAAAAAACTAAAGCCTTCCTTCCATTGTCCATGATATTTGAAAATCACCTCAGGTTCCGAAATGTTTAATAATTATTGTGAAAAGCTTAAAAATGAAAATTGTGCACACTGTAACCAAAGGGAAGAGGCATAGTGCGGAATGTACATGTGAGGAAAAAAAATCATACAAAGACGTGTGAATGCGTGAGTGAGAGGAATACTGTAACGATGGATGAATGTTTCTGAATAAACGCCCCACAATGATGTTCTTGGCAAAAAAAAAAAAAAAAAAAAACTGAAGTTAAGCGTACACTTCGAAATTTTTGAAGAAGTAATTCAATGGAAGATAGAACTAGGTATGTTGAACTCCGCAAACAGTCCAGAAAATTGCTCACAAGAAAGTCTGACTGCTATAAAATTGAAATGAAAAACAAACTGATAAACAGCGCGAAAGATCCAAAGACATTCTGGTCTACCTTAAAAAGAATCTCTTCTAAGAAAAGAGTGAATGGAAATATTGATAAAGATGTATGGTTAGAACATTTTTAAAATGTGTTTAATGCCACCACTGAACCTTATGAAAACGTTTTTGATGGTTCTTTGCATGAAAGCTTTTTTGAAACATTTAACCTTCAGTTGAACGCCGATATTTCTCACAACGAAGTCGTAGAAGCGATCAGCCATCTAAAACAGAACAAGGCTGGTGGACCAGACACTTTAATTCCAGAGATATTTATACATTCTGCAGAAATCATAACTCCGTTCCTTGTGGGACTTTTCAATCAAGTGTTCTTTTCGGGTCAGTTTCCTGATGCATGGACAGAAGCGATAATACAGCCACTCCACAAAAAAAGGTAAAACACAAGACCCTAATAACTACCGGGGTATATCATTACTAAACGTATGCAGTAAGCTATATAGTTATGTGAGCAAGTGCTCTTTGTACGTTTTTACAATAATCCCGCCCCGGTTATCAGATCCATGCAATTTCATTACTGTACTGTTAGTAACCCGGGAACCGGAGCAGACGACGCTTTTGTTTTGAAGCGCTGCGTGTTGCGTAACGCCACATGGCCTTCACACAGCCGACTGGCGATAGCCGCTGGTGCGCGCCATTTTCAAATCTGTTTACTCCCTTAATATTTTGACCGCTTGTTTGTTTACCTACTCCTTGTTCACCTAGTCCTTTTTATGCAGCAAGCCATGTGTAATGTAATTTGGCATCTTAGAATGTTTATTTAGATCTTATTTAGACGCAGGGTAGAGCTTAATCATAGCCGATGCCTCTCTGGGTCCATTCTTTTTATAGCCGTCGTTTGCATGGCGCATTTTCTGTGTAGTACTAGTGAATAGTAGTGAATCGTTGTTTTGACTCGATGAAAGTAATTATGTGTCGATCAGTGCTTTGTCGTATAGTATTTTGCTTAGCTGACTTCATGTTTAGTGTTTATTTTGGGTTGAAATTAACTTATTGAGTATTGTGTACTGTAGAAGCTAAGTTATATTCATAGACTACTTTATATCACTATCAGCGCTGTTGCGACTAAGATAACGCGCCCCAGGCGAAAGATCGCACCGATTGTTTTAGTACTAGTCTTTGAGTGTGTCTTGCTTCTCTTATAGAGCGTTGTATTGTAATTGTTATGTACCATTTTAACCGTGGGAGCGTGCTCTTTATTCTGATATAAGTTTTAGCGACAGTTATATTTTGTACATTGTGTTAGTTGTGATTTAGTTGTACGAATCTGCTTATAGACAGGTGCAAGCCACGCTTCCCACTCTTGTTGCAAATTAAATAAGTCATGTGTGTACATTCTGTTTATACGGTTTAAAAGGTTGTAACTGTAGCTTTTATTTGATGTATTTCATGTTTTAATTAGTTTAGTTATTGTTGAGGAAACTGTATTTGTGCGGGCAAAGGAAACACAATTGTCAGCCATTTTGTGGTCCAGAGGGCTGATTTCATTGTAGCGATAGCGTGTGTTCTTTGCGGCCCGCGCAGTTCTCTTATCTATGCGTGCGCGTGAGGATTTTGGGTGTGCTGAGAAAGTTGTCTGCTGCTGTAGAATAAAGCCTGTTTGCCGTCGCCGCCTGCTGTGGTCTCCATTTTGACTGACTCCGCTGCCTGTGTCCTGTCCTTCTACCACTCCACTCCATTACAGTTATATTCTTAACAAAAGACTGGTTACATGGATAGAAGAAAATGGATCTATTGGAGAAGAACAAGCGTGTCTTAGGCGGGAGCACACAACTACTGACCACATCTTTACATTATTTGCTGTTATTCAAAAACATCTGTTACACAAGAAGAAACTGTATGTCGCCTTCATTGACTTTAAAAAGGAATTTGACTTAATATCGTATGCAAAGTTATGGCCGATTTTGTTAAAACATGGTTTGAGCGGTAAGATGTATTATGCTATACAGAGTATGTATCGCGTTGTAAAGGCCAGAGTCAGATGTGGTAACGGAGCAGGTTTGACAGACTTCTTCTTCTGTCCGAAGGGATTGAAACAAGGGGAAATTACTAGCCCGCTGCTGTTCTCTCTCCTAATTAACGAGTTATCACTTGACATAATGAATAATGGGAAACACGGTGTCCAGCTACACCCAGACATCATTGAACTGTTCATCATGCTGTTCGCCGATGATGTGGTTTTGCTTTCTTACACTCCAGTAGGTCTACAGCATCAGCTAAATTTGTTGGCAAGAAACGCCGACGCCCTCGATCTTACTGTGAACTTAGAGAAGTCAAATATCGTTGTGTTTAGGAATGGTGGTTATCTTGCCAGATGTGAAAAATGGTACTATAAAGACTCTGTTGTAAAAGTCGTAAATGCGTATAAATTTTTGGGGGTGTGTGGTTTAGTACTCGTCTCTCGTTTTCCCATTCCCTTGAAAGCCAGAAAGCGAAAGCAAAAGCAGGTATTGTTGAAATACTGAAAACTTTATGGAAGTTTGGCGATGTTTCTCCGAATATTTTTTTGAAATTATTTGATTCACAAATTAAACCTATATTGTTATATGGATCAGAAATCTGGGGAATGCAAATGGATTTACAAATAGAAAAGGCTCACTTGTTTGCTCTGAAAAGACTTCTAAACGTATCTCCCAAAACACCAAACGATATGGTATACGGGGAAACTGGAAGAACACCACTACATCTGGATGCTAAAGTTAGCTCAATACGTTTTTGGCTTAGACTTATGAGAATGGAAGCTGAAAGACTACCAAGGAAAGCTTACAACATGCTAGTCAATGTACTTAACAACAGAAGACAATGCTGGGTATCCGCTGTACACGGGAATTTGATGATGTATGGGTTTGGATACGTGTGGGCTAATCTAGGTGTGCAAAATGTAAACTGGTTTTTGCGTGTATTCAGGGAACGTATAACTGACTGCTGAGGCAAGGATGGGATGACAGAATTCACGAACGTGACAGGTATTCAGTCTACCGTATATTTAAATTAGAACATTCACTCGAGCCATATTTTTATTGCGTGACTAATAAAGCACTGAGGGACGTCTTTATTAGATTCAGAATGGGTATTTCCGAGATTAAAACACACAAATTACGCTATTCAACTGACCCCTCTGACGATTTATCTTGTCCTCTGTGTAAGTGTTGTGTGGATGACGAAATCCATTTTCTGTTTGTATGCAAAGCCACAGAAGCTTTAAGGTCAAAATTGTTGCCACAAGTATACTTTCAGGACTGGAGAAAACAACTAACCATTCTGAACGACACTGAGCTATGACCAATGTTGCGCGTTATATTTACCATAGCTTAAAACTTAGAACGCAGCCACAGCAAAACTAGATTTTAAGACTTAACCTGTGGTGTTTCTTGTTTCTGCTTGTATTTTATTATTTGCAGACACCCTACCCAATGAGTACATGTTTATTCAGTTACATACACGCCGTGTTCAATCTGCAGACTTTGCCCAGCACGTTCTTGTGTCATTCTGGTATGCATAGTATTGTTAAATATATGCCGAGAATGGAACACAGATCGCATATTTGTGACATTTCCACACAATTTGTAATGTTACAGAAACTAACTGAACTGTCACTAAGCAACATATGCAACTCTGTTTCTGGGTTTTGAGCTTCTTGACTTTGTGTAGGTGTTGTAGTGCTGCACCTTGACAATCTACCTCGGGTTTTACTGTAGTGCAAGGGCTGGTGGCCACTTGGGTCACAAAATACGTACATATGTTATTTGTGTATATGATTATTTTTCTTCTATTTTCCCCCTCCCTTTTCTACTCCCCCCCCTCCTCCCCCGCCGCCCCCCACTCTGCCCGCTGCCCTCCGCCCCTCCTCCCCCCTCAGCCCACAACTGATGCAGTTTTGTGACCTGTGTTACGTGGATGCACAGACGAGTGGTTTTGTGGGACTGGGAATTGAATGTTTTCGAGCTTATGTAAACATTAGTTTTGTGTACCGTGTTGTGTATGTTGATATGAGCACTCGCTCAAGTCAATTAAACCATTTGAATTGGATCTTTGAATCTCTCTCTCTCTCTCTCTCTCTCTCTCTCTCTCTCTCTCTCTCTCTCTCTCTCTCTCTCTCTCTCTCTCTCTCTAACTATTTGTCTTCTGAATCTGTTTGCATGTGGCTTATTTATAGGCTAGTGAGAATTTAAGGGCGTGCTACAGTCGTTGGGGTGGGGGGTTGGGGGTTACGGTGCTCATTCCCTTTCTACGTGTAAGAAAAACTGTGGGATGAGTGCGAGGTTTAGTCAACTGTTATTCATAGAACACTCTGCTTTCTGGACACAGAAATCTGGGCCCATCTGCAGAAAACCCAGACCGATCAAAGCCACTCCGTAAAAAGTTAGAAAGATTTGTTGACTGAAAGTTGTGTCACGCTTGTAGTTGTTCTGTAGTTACGCCGGACTCGATCGTGGTCGAAAGGTCGCGGGCTCGAATCCCTGCAGGAACGGCGGGAGAATTTTTCTTCTCCAGGGTCAACTTTCTGTGCTGACTCTTATTTCGGTATCCGTTCCACCCCAGCGTTACCACAGTAGCACGTAAAAGATCCTGGTCAGTTTGGGAAAAGTGCAGCTGGCAGGTTACAGCTAAACACACACACACACACACACACACACACACACACACACACACAACACACACACACACACACACGCACACACACACACATACACACACACACGGATTTTCAGTATGCGGGTGTCAGAAGAATGGCGTAGTGTACGAGACGGAGTGTATACATGTAGCAGTTTAGAGAGGTAAGCAGGACCAGAGCCATTTATAGCACTGAAACACATACAAGCGAGT
>JABMCL010002481.1:40000-57500 GCA_018857735.1 Alviniconcha marisindica | reverse complement strand
CACACACACACACACACACACACACACACACACACACCACACACATACATATTCACACACACATACACGAACACATCCACACACACACACACACGAACACATCCACACCGCGGCACGCACACACACACACACACACACACACACACACACACACACACACACACACACACACACACACACACACACACACACACACACACACACACACACACACACACACACACACACACACACACACACACACACATACATACACACACACACACACACCCTCCCTCCCTCCAACAGACAGTTTGCTTTCATGCCAGTACTATTTTACCGATTGATGATCGTCATGTTCTATTTTCAGTATGGCGGTGAGCAGTCACAAACGATCACCGGAAGTGGCTTTCTTCAAGATTGGTCTGGGAGGTGAGAGTGGCATCAGGAATCACCACTCGTGGATCATTGAAACCTTGACTGCCATCAAGGCTAGGCTGGGACATGCGAACGTGAGTTGTAAACACTTTTAAACACGTGAACTGTTAGATCCAAACTCATTAAAGGTTCAAAATAACGCTGTTTATTAGAACAAAACACAACATGCGAATTTTCGGGGTAATCCCCTTTATCAAGCTACAAAGACGACACTTAACAATTAAACGTTGAAAATGGTGAAAAATGAGATGGAGAGATAATCCACTTATCTCTTTGATTCAGCTATGTCCAGTGCTTGGAAGAATGGAGTGCTTAAAAGGAACGCTAATTTAATAGGCTATTTTGATACAAAACACGAAATGTTTTGTATTGTCGTGTTTAATTAGGGTTCCTTGAAACCGTTTATGTGTTTGGGTCGTTTTTAGAACGCTAGCAGTCATCCTTGTTTCAGACTTTGTGTCAGCAGTTTCGCTGGGCCATAATGGCTAGTGTTCGTTATTGTTGGCCACACGGACAACAGACCATAAGGGAAGCATGAGCTTGAGAAAGTTGTGCTGGGTCGTAATTTATTGTTGGTCATAAGGACAACACGAGCTTTATAAAGTTGTGCTGTGTCATAAATTATTGTTGGCCATAAGGACAACACAGACTTGAGAAAGTTGTGCTGGGTCATATGTTATTGTCGGCCATAAGGACAACATGAGCTTGAGAAAGTTGTTCTGGGTCATAAGTTATTGTTGGCTATAAGGACAACATGAGCTTGAGAAAGCTGTGATGGGTCCTAAGGTATTGCTGGCCATAAGGACAACATGAAATTGAGAAAGATGTACTGGGTCATAAGTTGTTTTTGGCCATAAGGACAACATGAGCTTGAGAAAGCTGTGCTGGGTCATAAGTTGTTGTTGCCAATAAGGACAACACGAGCTTGAGAAAGCTGTGCTGAGTCATAAGTTATTGTTGCCAATAAGGACAACACGAGCTTGAGAAAGCTGTGCTGGGTCATAAGTTATTGTTGCCAATAAGGACAACACGAGCTTGAGAAAGTTGTGCTGGGTCATAAGACCGGAAGCTATGCGAGGTTCTGCTAGGCCATGGTAACTTGTGCCAACAACGCGAGTCACAAAAGCGCTCCCCTCCACTGTTCACAGCGTTCCTAGCCAATGAAAAGGAGCTCGCCGTAGCTGCTACTAAAATTAGAAAAACAATGTGGCAGGGGTCGCGCTCATTGAACAATTTTGTGTAAATATTGCATTTTCGGGTGCCGTACGCATTTTGGCCACATCGCCGCGTCACCGTACGCAAAATGACTCAAATTTGTTCCTTTTACGGCTCACTAGTGGCTGCCGCGTCACTCAACACTAGATCGATTTGCAAACTCCGTGTCATCTCAGCCGTGGCTCCGCACTACTCCGCACTACTCCCCGGCAGTCAATGAAGAGCGGATTCTGATCTGGACGACGAAATAAACGCGCAAGCTGCTGTTATTTTGGTCTGTATGGCGATACAGAAGCCTTACACGGAGGGAAGAGGGGGCAGGGGGGGGGGAACGGAGGGAAGAGGGGGCAGGTAGGGGAAAAGGGGGGGGGGGGGAAGGGGGGGGCAGGTGGGGGAAAACGGAGGGAAGGGGGGGCCCGGTGGGGGAAACGGAGGGAAGGGGGGAGGGGGGGGAAAGGGAAAGGGAAGGGGGGGAGGGGGGGGGAAACGGGGGGAAAAGGGGGGGCGGGGGGGGAAAAACGGAGGGAAGAAGGGGGGCGGGGGGAAAGGGGGGAACGGAGGGAAGAGGGGGCAGATAGGGGAAACGGGGGGGGAAGGGGAGAAGGGGGAACGGGGGGAAGGGGGGGCCAGGTGGGGGAAACGGGGGGAAGAGGGGGGGGGGGGGAAACGGGGGGAAGAGGGGGCGGTAGGGGAAAGGAGGGAAGGGAGAAGGGGGAACGGGGGGAAGGGGGGGGGAAAGGAAGGGGAAACGGAGGGAAGAGGGGGCAGGTAGGGGAAACGGAGGGAAGAGGGAGAAGGGGGAACGGAGGGAAGAGGGGGCAGGGAGGGGAAACGGAGGGAAGAGGGAGCAGGGGGAACGGAGGGAAGAGGGGGCAGGGAGGGGGATCGGAGGGAGAGGGTCGGGAGAGGGAGGGGGTCGGGCCCAAGTGACAAACATTTTTTCGAAAAGCCCACCATACAGACAGATGAAACTCTACGTGTTCGATCAATAAGGCAGAGGGGTATTTGGGGCCGTTGACTCATTTTCCAGTACATGAGCCCCGTAGCTGAGTGAGGGGTGGGGGTGGGAGGTATGGGGGCGGAGGAGGTAGGAATGGTGGGGGTGTTGTAAGGTCAGTAAAATATATTGTGAACACATCAGAACAGTAATACATTTATGTGTACCCTATGTTGTAAGCTCAGTAAAATATATTGTGAACAGCTATTCATTTATGTGTACCCTACGTTGTAAGCTCAGTAAAATATATTGTGAACAGTTATTCATTTATGTGTACTCTATGTTGTAAGCTCAGTAAAATATATTGTGAACAGTAGTACATTTATGTGTACCCCATCAGTATTGTAATTTTATGTTGCCACGTCACACGTACGCCTTGCATTTGTAAAACGTTTAACTAATGCGTTATATTGTGTTGTTGCTGTTAATCGCTTTTATACCGAGCTATTCTCCGCTCTCGAGCAGACTCATTGCGCTCGCATGTATGTAGGAGTATGGCTGTTATTTGATGTGTAGGAGTATGGCTGTTATTTGATGTCTAGGGGGGGGGTATAAATTACATAACAATGTCATTCTATTGTACGGCCGACAAGATCACTGTAGCTCAAACGTTAAATATATTTCCATTGCGACATTCGGGAAATCCGTTTAGGCCGTATCGTATCCGTATAGACACCGGATGAGTCACATAATTATGGACTTTCCTCAACATCTAGATACTATCTTAAGATGGACTGAACTTCTGTGTATATACATCACATAATGTGATTTGAAAAAGAAGGAGAAGAAAGCAAAGAAGAAGAAGAAGAAGAAGAAGCACAAACAAACAAACCACAAAAAATCCGCGCAATTTTACAATTGTACAATCCACAATCGAGTCATTTTGACAAAATATATCAGAGAAAAAAGAAAAAAAAGGGAAAAAAAGGGAAAAAAAAAAGGCAGCTACAGGACGCCATACGTTTAAAAATTAAAAAACAGAATGTTTGAATTTAGAGCCTTGTGGTAAATTTTTGTTCTCCTCGATGGCCCCCTTGTGGGATCGGGGTGGGAAAATCCAATTACCAATGGACTGGTGACATTTTTCCCGGGGTTTTTAGGTTTAAAATTTTGACGCTTTTTTTTTTTGTTTTAACCCTACCACGAATCCCGCAAAAATCGCGAAAAGGGTTTAAATTCTAAAAAAAAACTCTTCCCAGAGGACAAACACCTGATTTCCCAAAGCTGCACTGATGTCTCCAATCCTCACACCCACCACCATTCCCATCCCTTACCACTTGCACACCAGAGTCCGTCCTGAGGGGACCCAGTGCCGTTGGCGGGGCTGAAAAATCCAAGAGCTAACTAACCTCTCCATATGTGTGTGTGTGTGGTGGGAGAGGGGGGGGGGGGTATGTGACCGCCTGGCGATCTAATAACAGCGTGGGTTATAAAGGCTATGTATACAGCGTGCAACTCGGTCCTTTTAGTGTATCATAGGATTATAGGATAGTTGGAGTATAGGGCGGATCACAAATCATTGGAGTAGGTTGCCCTTTTGTGTATCACTGGATCACAGGATCATTGGAGTAGGGCGTCCTTCAACGTATCATTGGATCGTAGGATCATTGGAGTAGGGCGTCCTCTAGTGCGTCATTGGATCATAGGGTCATTGGGATATCCTTTTAATGTATCATTGGATCATAGGTTCATTGGAATATCCTTTTAGTGTATCATTGGATCATGGGATCGTTGGAGTAGGGCGTCCTTTGGTGTCTCAATGGATCACAGGATCATTGGAGTAGGGCATCCTTTGGTGTATCATTGGTTCCCTAGAGTAGGGCGTCAGGGTCATGGTGGGAGTCAACGGGTAAAGGTGGGCTGCTAGCATAAGCCAGTCGGTTTAGTTTGTTGTGGATTTGTGTGTGTGTGTGTGTGTGTGTGTGTGTGTGTGTGTGTGTGTGTGTGTGTTACGCGTGCGCGCGCACGTGCGTGCGTGCGTGCGTGCGTGTGTGTGTGTGCGTGCGTGCACGCGCGCAGGTGTGGTGTGCGAAGAATACAATATTAAGACTATACTTTTTTGTTGTTGTGAGATACGGCGGTATGGAAATGACCGCTACTATTATTATTTTCTGAATCAATAGTAACGTGAACTGTATGTGAAGCCACGAGAGCTTGAGGCATATCGGCATTAGCCAGACCATATAATACGATTTGCAGCACCGGGTTAGGCTGGGTTAGGTTAGATCGTGAAGTTCATCGGGAATGGCTGGATGCGATCTGGTATTTATGGGTATATCTGGGCTTTCAGGGTGTCAGCTATGCATAGTCATAGGACAATACATGGAACAGCTGGCGTTTTTATTACACCCGTAGTGTATCTGCTATGCTTGTTTTCAAGCTGATTAATCTACAGGTCAGTGCCCGTATGTATATGGGGTAAATAACCCCCTAATCGCGTTTATCTTCTAAACGCCGAAGACCACGGAAATAATTGGCATGCATGAAGTGCAAATTAGCCTGTCCGACGTGCGTAAACTCGTTTAAAGTTATAGACTCATTTTTAACATTTAAATCGCCTAAACGCCGTCTGAAAATTCAATAAATAACGAAAATCAAGGAAGCGGGAAGTCGTTCGCCGTAATGAATGTATTAGCACAGATTTTGGTACAAAATTACTATTTCAGATGTTCAGGTGCATGTATTGTTTGGTTTCTTGCCGCACTGAACATTGACCTCAAATTATTTCTCCTTCGTAAGTGTTGTTAGCCTCGGTGTTTTTATTTTTGTTTTTGTTTTTGTTCTCTCTCTCTCTCTCTCTCTCTCTCTCTCTCTCTCTCTCTCTCTCTCTCTCTCTCTCTCTCTCTCTCTCTCTCTCTCTCTCTCTCTCTTGCGCTGTCTTTGTCTCTCTCTGTCTCTTTTTGGCTGGCTGTCTGGCTGTCTGGCTGTCTGGCTGCCTCTCTGTCCTCCTGTCTGTCTGTCTGTCTGTCTGTCTGTCTGTCTCTCTCTCTGTCTCTCTCTGTCTCTGTCTCTGTCTCTGTCTCTCTCTCTGTCTCTGTCTCTCTCTCTCTCTCTCTCTCTCTCTCTCTCTCTCTCTGTATGTCTGTATGTCTGTCTGTCTCTGTCTGTCTCTGTCTTCCTCTGTCTGTCTGTCTCTGTCTAAGTCTCTATGTCTCTGTCCCTCTCTGTCCTCTCTGTCTCTGTCTCTGTCTCTATCTCTCTCTGTGTCTCTCTGTGTCTCTCTCTGTCTGTCTCTCTGTCTCTGTCTCTTTCTCTGTCTCTCTGTCTCTCTGTCTCTCTCTGTCTCTCTCTGTCTCTCTCTGTCTCTCTCCCTCTCTCTCCCTCTCTCTCTCTCTCTCTCTCTCTCTCTCTCTCTCTCTCTCTCTCTCTCTCTCTCTCTCTCTCTCTCTCTCTCTCTCTCTCTCTCTCTCTCTCTGTTCAGTCGCATCTTTTATTGGGACTTCTCGCCGCACAGAACAGTTGACCTCAAATTCTTTCTCCTTCCTAAATGCTAATAGCTAAGTGTTTTGTTTGTTTTGTTTTTTGTTTTTTTGTTTTTTGTTTCTTTCTTTCTTTCTTTCTTGTTCTTCTACTTGTTCTTCTTCTTGTTCTTGTTCTTGTCCTTCTTCTTCTTCTTCTTCTTTATCTTCTTCTTCTCTGTCTCTCTGTCTCTGTGTGTCTGTGTGTCTGTGTGTATGTCTCTCTCTCTCTGTCTCTGTCTGTCTCTGTCTGTCTGTCTGTCCCTGTCTCTGTCTCTGTCTCTGTCTCTGTCTCTGTCTCTCTCTCTCTCTCTCTCTCTCTCTCTCTCTCTCTCTCTCTCTCTCTCTCTCTCTCTCTCTCTCGCTCGCACGCTCGTACCATTGACTTTCGACCTACCCTAACGTACCAGTCCACATCAGCTGACTTGCGGCAGCAACGTTTGACCTCTTTTTGCGCTGTGTGTGGTGTATTATTTTACTAGAAAAGGGAAAGCACTGTGGTGTCTTCAGGGGTGAGGAATGTAACGCTCGTGACACATATTTGTTCCCACTCGGCCGAGTGTTTGTTTGTAACCTTTTGTAACCAAACTTGGTATTGTGGTGCACTACCACAAGCCGGAATGTTATGCGAAAAATGGGATTCTATCTTCAAGGTCAAGGTCACAGTGTGGGCTTATATAATTAAAATAAGACAGTTTCTACTATATATTTTTACTAGTTCTAAACCAGTGAGTATTTTGCAACCAAACTCAATTTGAGTGTAGATCATCATAAGCAAAGAAGTGTCCAGTGAAAATGTTGGATTGCTGTGTTCAAGGTCATTGTCACAGCCAAGGTTAAAAGTTTCAGTTAATGTTAGTTTGGATGATATCTTATGCATCACTGAACCATTTGTAAACAAACCCAGTATGTTGAGACATCATTATAAGCCACAGCGTCATATGCGCAAAATGGGTTTCTATCTTCAAGGTCAAGGTCACAGTAGCTGGATTTCGGTTCATACAATCAAATATGACTATTTCTATTATATGTTCTGAACTGCTGATTTTGTTGGGCGACCAAATTAGTTTGACAGTGCATGTTCATAAGCTGGAGTGTCTTGTGAAAAGGTTGCTTTGCTGTATTCATGGTCAATGTCAAGGTCACAGTGAAGGTTCTGAACTTCAGTGAATGTTTGCCCAGACAATATCTCTGATCGGTCAAACTTAGTATGGTGATGGCATCATCATCAGCCAGAGTATCATTCAGAAATATCATTTTGCGATGTTCAAGGTCAAAGCCACAATCGTTTTTACTAGATCTTCAGAAATACTGAAACTTTTGCAATCCAAATTAGTTTGATGGTACACAATCACAAGACAGAGTAAGACACCGTGAAATATTTTTCTTGCTTTTGCACAGGGCGTGAGACAGATAATATGGCTTAGGGGACTGTGGACTAGATTGCTGCCACTCTTGGTTATCCCGATATCTAAAGCAGGGGTCAATACCGGTTCCAATCAAGAAAATGTGGAAGGAACATTGCCTTTGTAATGAATATACTTGTTTATTAAGTTTTTTGGTCAATGGTTCAAGTGTGTTATTCTTATATCCTTTTGTACTTGTGATGATGTCCACATAACATGTGAGACAGATTACTAATTAAGTGCGATTGGTTATTAACTTTAGAAAGCAAGAAACAAATATCCCTCTGACATGTATATTTATATATACGGTTCAGACCAAGTTAGTGCAATACATCCCCCCTCTCCTCCAAGTTAATATGGGGGAAAAAGAAAAGAAAAGAAAAAAGAAAAAAACCAAAGGAAAAGAAATGTGTAATCTATTTCGTGCATGTCTATACTTCGAAGAAGATTTTAAACCAAAATCGTTAACGGGACAGGACATTTTTTTTAAATGTCAGAAGTGACAGATATTCCTTTATTAATGAGGAAATATTGTATAATAAAAAAGGCAAGAGTCAAACTGGCCACTGAGCCGACTCTATTCATGCATTTCAGGTGTCTTCTGTAACACGCGAGACATTGACCTATGACGTAACATAATGCACAATTAACCAAGTTCCTGTAGCCCTGCCATTTTATGTCTTATATTTATGTACACAATAGATGTCAAACTTTCATTTCCAATAATAGCATTAAAAAATTCACATTTTGAATTTTTACCCTCTATGTCACAATTTTGACCAGTTTTCAGGAGAATGACCCATAAATCAATTATAAAAAGGTAATTACTAGTACTGATGATCTGGCTTACCCGTTCCAGATTACCCTGATATCATTGCGATATAAATCAATTATAAAAAGGTAATTACTAGTACTGATGATCTGTCTTACCCGTTCCAGATTACCCTGATATCATTGCGATATAAATCAATTATAAAAAGGTAATTACAAGGACTGATGATCTGTCTTACCCGTTCCAGATTACCCTGATATCACTGCGATATAAAATCAATTATAAAAAGGTAATTACAAGGACTGATGATCTGTCTTACCCGTTCCAGATTACCCTGATATCACTGCGATATAAAGTCAATTATAAAAAGGTAATTACAAGGACTGATGATCTGTCTTATCCGTTCCAGATTACCCTGATATCATTGCGATATAAACCAATTATAAAAAGGTAATTACTAGTACTGATGATCTGTCTTACCCGTTCCAGATTACCCTAATATCATTGTTATAAAATAAAATATAAAAAGGTAATTACAAGGACTGATGATCTGTCTTACCCGTTCCGGACTGCCCTGATACAACCGTTATGGCGATATAAATCAATTATAAACACGTAATTATACCGATGATTTGTCTTTTACCCGTTCCAGATTGCCTTGATATAGCCGTCATGGCGATAAAAATCAAGTATATATAGGTAATTATACTGATAATTTGTCTTTTACCCGTTCCAGATTGCCCTGATACAACCATTATGGCGATGAAAATCAATTATAAAAAAAAAATTATATAAACATTATACCGATGAGTTGTCTTTTACCCGTTACAGATTGCCCTGATATAGCCGTCATGGCGAGGGGAAAAAAATCAATTATAAATAGGTAATTATACTGATAATTTGTCTTTTACCCGTTCCGGATTGCCCTGGTATAACCGTCACGGTTGATTAGGCGTTAAAAATCAATTATAGATCTATTTCTTTCCTGACCAAATTCTTCTCCTTCGCTCTTCGTAAAGCGCACAACTTCTAGTCAAATGAAATCAAGTACTTCTTTATTCCATTTAAAAGAAAATGAGGATGCCGTACATGAATAGCAAACAAACAGAAATGTATATGTCTAAAAGATTCACTGTTTAAGAGTGCACAAGACAGACTAGAATAATACCAGAAGCATCATGAAATGGAACAAATAATATTTATTACTTACGGAAATGTGCTGTAAAATAAACAGTATTCAGTATTCACACACATTAATATGACTGATATAACTGGCACAAGTATAATTACCAATATTTTAATCCTAACCCTTCACATCCACACACATCCATCCCCGCCCCCCCCCCCCCCCCCCCCCCACCCCCCCCCCCCCCACCCCCCACCCCCCACACACATTACAGTATACAGAACAGACTGATTTTTTTAAAATTATTGATCTTGATCTTGATGGTTACGTCGACTTGGGCTATGTCCTGGCATAAATGTCGACGGAAAAACTTATTTTTCTTCTCATTTATTTTAAATATTATGGACGGGGGGGGTGGGTTGGGGTGGGGGGTGGGGTGGGGGTGGGGGGGTGGGGGTGGGGGGTGTTAAGAACTGCCATCTTCTTATATTGCATTATCTGTGAATTTTCAATACTCCTGTGCTGTTTCGGCCTAATTCCCTTGATGAAACATAAATATGAATCTTCCAAGCCCTGGAGACGAGAACAACATAACTCAAACAAAAGCGGATAAGTGTTCTAGTTCTACATCTTACTTTTCACCGTGTAACTGTTGATTAAGTGTCGTTTTGTGGCTTGAAATGCGGATTACCCCAAAAATTCGCGTGTTGTGTTTTGTTCTAATAAATAGCGTTTTAAATAGCAGTTTTATGTGTGTGTGTGTGTGTGTGTGTGTGTGTGTGTGTGTGTGTGTGTGTGTGTGTGTGTGTGTGTGTGTGTGTGTTTAACATTTTATGTGTTTGAATAAATATACACGTGTGATGGAATCTTACAATTTTTGTGAGCCGGGTTGGCCTAGCGGTAAGCGGACGATGTCTGTCCTTTTCGGTCCTCATTTCTCTTCAAAAGTTGTAATCTATGAACACTGTCTTAATGTGACTTTGCCCCTAAAAGTTTAAACTGGCTCTAATTGCTGCCCATTTTAATGCAGAAATCATTCTGGTGGTGACAATGTAGCGTTAATTATAGTTACTGATGATGATGATGTGGGGCTTCATGTCTTCGGATGTTGGGTTGACATATTAGGCACAAACTGTAATTATAGTTACTCCTTCTCCTCTGTCTTTTATCTTCTGCATCTCTCCTGTCCTAATTATGCTGTAAAAACTGACGTTGGTTCTGGACTTGAATAAAACCCTGACGTACGTTACAAATATACACGACGCTAACAACGAGGAGAAGAAGGAACAGAAATAATTGCTAATTCGATTTTAACGTCATGTCAACCGCACAGTGTCACCTCAGGACTTGGAGGGAGAAAATAGGAAAATCGAACGTTATGCAACAGGCGTGACGTACGCTACATAATTTAACCCTTCCACTGCCAAGCTTGCCAGCGTGTCAGTTTGAAAACGACCGATAAAAGTGACAAATTTCAATCATTAAGGCTTTTTTCCCCTTTCGCGTGAGCACGTGAAAGAACTTTTATCAAAATGCACAGTATTGACAGTAGATTTGTTATACGACCATCAAATATGCTTTTTCAGGCGTGTGTGTGTGTGTGTGTGTGTGTGTGTGTGTGTGTGTGTGTGTGTGTGTGTGTGTGTGTGTGTGTGTGTGTGTGTGTGTGTGTGTGTGTGTGTGTGTGTGTGTGTGTGTGTGTGTGTGTGCATGTGTGTGTGTGGTGCATGTTGTGTGTGTGTGTTGTGTTGTGGTGTGTGTGTGTGTGTGTGTGTGTGTGTGTGTGTGTGTGTGTGTGTGTGTGTGTGTGTGTGTGTGTGTGTGTGTGTGTGTGTGTGTGTGTGTGTGTGTGTTTGCGCGCGCGCCCACGCGCACTTTTCAGCCCGGAAATTTTACAAGCTGAGGTAGCGAAGGGTAAATTCACTGCTTAGATTGTTCATTGCTGTATAAAGCATAGAATGAGTGCCTGGGGTTATGTCTATAGATTTTCTTTTAGTTTTACTATTTGTGGTGTTGTCTAAGCCCATCTGGGGTTAAATGTAACTTCTTCTTTCGTTAATGGGAGGGGGTGTGAGCTAGGAGTTCATTTGAGATGACTTCACTTCACTCTGCTTCTCTGTCACAGAGCACCATTGACATCCTGAAAATAGACATCGAGCACTCGGAGTGGCCGTCCCTGGTGAGCATGATGGAGAACGGGGAGTTGAAGAACGTGCGCCAGTTCCTCATTGAATTCCACACGCTAATCACCGCCGTTCCGTGGGAGGTCACCTATCGCCAGAGGTTGCATCTCTTGGCCGAAATCGAACAGCTGGGGTTCCGCAGGTTCTACACCCACATGAATCCTCTGGCCCAGCGTCGCAGCGGCGAGTATCCCGACGACAGAACGATTGCTTATGAAGTGTACTTTGTCAACACCAAATTAAGCCGACAGCAAAAGAGTGTTCAGTTATAAAAATCTGAAACAAGAATGACTGCGAGAATGGCACAAAAACAGCATAGCCCAACCAAAAACACGCAAGTGGCTTAATTAGCTCTACATTTCATTTTTCAATTGTTTTTCACCGTTTAGCTGTTGATTAAGTTTCGTTTTATAGCCTGATAAAGGGGATTACCACGAAAATTCGCATATTGTGTTTTATCCTCATAAACAGCCTTTTTGTTTTCTTTTTCTTTAAAAAACAACTACTTTTTATGTGTTCAGTTTTAAAATTCGGGAGTTTTTTTTTTCTTTTTCTTTTTTTCTTATGCTAATATTAAGGTTTAATTGTTCACCCCTCCTGTGAGCGTCATTTCTCCTGTACACCTGCATGCGGATTGGAGAGTCACTCAAGAAACTGTGTTGAAGTCCGTGAAGTAAATGTCTCCTAAAACGTGTTCTAGACCCGATTCCGACGTCCTTGTTTGAGTGTTCTGGCGAGGTTTTTCCTCTGCGCACTTGTAAACCAGTCCTTACCGACCGGCATCTTTCCTTCCTGTATGAAAGCAGCCATCGTCAAACCCCTTTTGACAAAACCCTCTCTTGGGCCAAATGTGCTTAAACACATTAGGCCTGTTTCAGATTTGCCCTTTGTGTCCAAACCCGTCAAGAAAATTTTCCTTGACCAACTTTTCCGTCATCTGGATCGAAGCCATATTTGGCACACCTTCTAGTCAGCTTAATGGAGTACAGAGAGAGCTCTCTTTCGTGTTTTCAGTGACCTCGTGACTCTCGCTCTGTCTTCATTCTGGCTCTGTCTTCATTCATTCTCGCTCTGTCTTCATTCTGGCTCTTCTGGATCTAAACGCTGCCTTCGACGATATCGATCCAACCATCCTTCTGACTCGCCTCTAGAACACTTTCTGTATTTGTGATCTTGCTCTGTCCTTCTTCTGCCTTTACTTGCGAGATAGGACTAAAGTAGTAACTGTGAATGAGATAAAATCCTCATCTTCGCTTCTGACTTGTGGGGACCCCCAAGGTTCTGTGCTGGGACAAATTCTCTTCATTTTGTACACTCAGCCTCTTTCTGATGTAATCAATCACCAGTCTGTCCCTCATCACATGTTGGCAGATGATACAGAACTGTACAAATCTGATTCTCCTTCTGAAGCTTTCACTTTCGCGTGGACCATCGAAGCCTGTATTTCAAATGTGAAGGGCTAGGTAGTTCACATTGAACTCCGGTTAAACAACGACAAAACGGAGCATCTTCTGACATGCTCTGTTCCTGGAATTGATCTTCCTTCTTTACTACGTGTGAAGCAGAGTAACATTCCATTTTGCAGCGCAACGCCTAACTTTGGTGTCATTTTTGACAGCTAGCTTGCATTGAAGGAACAAGTTAACAAACTGCCAGCGGGCTTAATTACCTGGAGATCAGGCGGATCGGATCAATCCGACAGTATATTTCTTTGAAGCCACTAAACCTCTTGTTTCTATCTTCGTTCTCTCTAGATTTTATTATTGTATTGCTGTCCTTGCGGGTCCTCTCTGATAAAACTCAAAGAGTGATGAATTGCTCAGCTTGCCTCATCTGCAAAACTCCAAAATATGTCCACGTCACTCCTTTACCTTTTGATCGTCACTGGCTACCAGTCAGCAGCCAGACTGAATGCATAGTAAAGGTCTCACCTGTTTCCACGTTGTCTCTGGTACAGCACCTCCATACCTCTCTCAGTAGCTTCATATCTACTCTTCCTCTCACTCTCTTCGCGCAGCCTCGGATGCTCGGGTCTTCCGTGTTTCTGTCTGTCTGTCTGTCTGTCTGTCTGTCTGTCTGTCTGTCTGTCTGTCTGTCTGTCTGTCTGTCTGTCTCTCTCTCTCTCTCTCTCTCTCTCTCTCTCTCTCTCTCTCTCTCTCTCTCTCTCTCTCTCTCTCTCCTTGTTAACATTATGTAAGGAATGAATTATGAGAGTGGTATATATGCATGAAGATGCATTCACTGGCATATATATGTATACTAATGTACGCATGTATGCTTAGTGCGCAGGCAATCACTGGTATACTATGAGGAATGCTTTTCATGTAGGTATAATTTATGTTCCTCCCTCCCTTTAAGTAAGAATAACAATGTCCTTATGTCTGTGGATGTAAAGCAACATAGAACGAACGATTTCGCTTTCTTCTGCTTTTGGCATCACAGCTGAAAGTCACTAGTTCCTCTTGATCTCAGGCACTGCTCATCTCTTTCATCTTTTTTTTTTTTTTTTTTTTCTCCGTTTTCTTCTCTTCTTACAGTACTTCTATACACCAAAAAAAGCCAGTATCCAGTTTTCTCATGTGGTGGTGTTGGTGGTGTTGTGTGTGTGTGTGTGTGTGTGTGTGTGTGTGTGTGTGTGTGTGTGTGTGTGTGTGTGTGTGTGTGTGTGTGTGTGTTGTGTACGTACAGTATCCCCCCCTCCACACACACACACACACTCAATATAAAACGGCACGTTCAGTCACAAAACATTTGCTGCGGCCAGAGATGGCAAGTTCCTTTTGAGTGGTTTTGTGTACGTAACGCAAAAACCTCTCTTACTGCTAGGTATATATGTATAATGTTCCCTATGCATTTGCACTGTTTATGTATTATACTCTGTGTAAAAAAGAAGAAGTCTTTGTTGTCAAATACATTTCTGTGAGTGCTTCATTCTGTTAATAAAGTACAGCGACCTCTCTGTCTGTGTGTCTGTCTGTCTCTATCTCTGTCTGTCTCTGTCTGTCTGTCTGTCTCTCTCTCCCTCTGTCTCTCTCTCTCTGTTCACAGATTTACTTTTGCCTAGGTTGCTTTAAAACAGTTTTGTTCTGGTTCTGTGCAGTTTGACGTTCCTACGATCTTGTCTGCATTGACTGCCATGATATTCATGTATTATTTCCTGTGTTCAATTATTGAATGTTTGCGCGTCATCAGAAACGATTTGTGAAAAAATCGATTGGAGTCTTAAGTTGTATCCTTTCGCGAGAAAAGACCATCATTATTAGATTGCTTGTAGCCCTCTCCCTGTGTGAGTGTGTGTGTGTGTGTGTGGGGGGGGGGGGGGGGGGGGTTAATCTCACCACTATCAGGCGTGAGATAAACAACTTTCAAACTAGTATTTTAAAATCTTTATTCACAGTATCTAAGTACAACATACATGAATATCAAACATTGACATGGAATTAAACAAACATTGACGGTGAAACTGGAATCTGATACGCCTCAGTGACTCGAGTTTTTCACGCGACACAAACGTATGCACGCTCTCTCTCTCTCTCTCTCTCTCTCTCTCTCTCTCTCTCTCTCTCCTCTCTCTCTCTCTCTCTCTCTCTCTCTCGCTCGCTCGCTCGTTCGCTGTGAAAGCGTAATTAGCTACTTCCATATGGCTCCCGTTTTGTAATCTCTTTTCTACTTCATCTCCCTCCTGGCATCCCCTCTTACTGTTCGCTTTTTTCTTTTTCTCCACTCCTTAGTATTACCGAGTTTTGTTGTACCGTTTGGTTGTGTTGATATTGAATCAGGGACAGGCTGTCCAAAAGGCATCCATGCCTGAACCTTTATTCTTGCGTAATAAATCTCTCTCTCTCTCTCTCTCTCTCTCTCTCTCTCCTCTCTCTCTCTCTCTCTCTCTCTCTCTCTCTCTCTCACTCATTCATGCCTATATGTATATAAGTAGCTTAGCAAGGACTAGTTGTTAGACAGGTTATTGACTGAACCTAAACTACAATCCTTGTAAAATAAAGTTTTCGAGTTCGAGTTCTCTCTTTTCGCTCCAGTTGTTTTTCAGTACTATTTTTTCATTTCCGTTGCAATCGCTGTTTCGTTTTATATGTGTTGTTGTTGTTGTTATTATTAGTATTTTATTTTATTTTATTTTTACTGATGCTGTATTTGTCTATAGCCTTCTGTAATAATATTTCACTGTGAATGTCTTGGTTATTAGTAGTACTGTAGCAACGGCAGATATGTGAGTCGGCCTTTGTGCTAATATCTTCACCGTTGAGAAATAAAGTCTCAATCTCTCTCTCTCTCTCTCTCTCTCTCTCTCTCTTCTCTCTCTCTCTCACACACACACACACACACACACACACACACACACACACACACACACACACACACGCATATTATACAACCTTCACATCTTGACCTGACATTGTGTTTGGGGTAACAGCTGGAGGAGTGGGGAGTGGAGGGGAGGAGTATATCAATCAAATAAAAACAGCGAAAGTCCAAAACAACAAAAACAACAAACCTACGACAACAAAATTCAAACGTTGAACGGTTAACCAGTCACTGTGTTCAAGACTCGCTCGCCAGGTTCCGTCCAGCTAACCATGCTTTGAATTGCCAGCAAACTTAAGGCATCAGTTATATCGTCCTATCCTGTCTGTCTGTCTGTCTGTCTGTCTCTCTCTCTCTCACTTAGCGCAGCAATTATAATATCTTCCTCTCTGTCTCTGTCTCTCTCTCTGTCTCTGTCTGTCTGTCTGTCTGTCTGTCTGTCTGTCTGTCTGTCTGTCTGTCTGTCTGTCTGTCTGTCTCTCTCTTTGGCCTTTGTGCTAATATCTTCTCCGTTGAGAAATAAAGTTCAATCAATCAATCAATCAATCTCTCTCTCTCTCTCTCTCTCTCTCTCTCTCTCTCTCTCTCTCTCTCTCTCTCTCTCTCTCTCTCTTCTCTTTTCTTCTCTTCTCTCGCCTTGTAAAAATTCGACTGAAACAATTTGGGTACTGCAAACACACGTAACAGAACGTTGCATTAATACTGATACTTCAAACACAAAATCAGCTGACAGAGCTAATTTGCAAATTGGATTTTAAACTCCTGTCAACCGCAAAGGGTCACTTCAGGGCGTTCAAACTCTATCATAAGCAAATGCATAATTATTTCAAAACTCTTCTCATAATTATTATATGTATACCCTTTCTCACGTCAAAACCGCAAAACCAATCCCTACACAAACGCATAAACATACATACACAAACATAAACACAGATTTTCTAAAGGTTAGTCCCATACATATTGCCTTTGTTAAAAATATATTTAAAAAATAAGTAAATAAAGCCAGGACAGGCTGGTATCGAAGACCACTCTGATATCCGATATTATACCAGATTAAAGAAAATACAAACAAGGAATAGACCCAAACAATACACACACAAAACACTACACAATGAATAATGACAAATTATATCAGTGCTATATGGCAGCAAGCTGCACATACGTACCACCTACCATCTATCAGCTCCTGCAGCTGCTTAAAAAAAGCCTATCGCTTAACAAAACACGGAGAATATTTTGGAGATTTTTTTGTTAAGTCAGGAGAATTGACAGCAGAAAAAAAGACAGAAAGATCAAGAGGACTAGGCAGAAAGACGAGAGAGGAGATAGGAAAGGGGAATCGAGTGACAGCCCTGAGATTCCGGACAGGAGACCGACAGCAGACATTTCCGGCCTCCCTTCGGGGAATCATCGGACAGAAATTCAGACACTTCAAACACAAAACCGGTTGCAAGATTCTTTGCTAGGACATATTATTATTATTATTATTATTATTATTATATCCAACGCAAAATCAGCCGATACAAAATCAAACCACAGACACTGCATGTTCAAGCTGTATAAAGAGTGTTGTAAGTGTTTGTGTAGTGGTGTAGCGGCTGTGTAA
>JABMCL010002481.1:20000-27500 GCA_018857735.1 Alviniconcha marisindica | reverse complement strand
TCTGTGCCATTGAAACATTCACAAGCACACTCTTCGACTTCAGCACACATTTTGAAAATCACCACGTGCTTCACTCTCCGGCCATCAAACTTTCTGCACGTGGCAGGAGGTCCGGAGGTGTTGCTGTTTTCATTGACAAGTCAGTGCCTTTTGTCACACCTATCGAGTGTTCTTATGATAATATGGTATGTATCAAAATATCAAAAGCTGCTGTAGGGCTAGATAAAGACTTGATTTTCGTTGCAGTGTAAATTCCACCATACCAAAGTCCGTATTACAAACAGAGTGACACGAACTGCAGTATTCACCATTTGGAGGACTTTCTTCTTAATTTATACCAGACTGGAGAAGATGCTTATTTAATGGTGTGTGGCGACTTAAATGCGCGTATTGGGGAATGGGATTTTCTGACGGATGACGAAACCGATTTTCTTGGAAATGGAATTGGCAGGGACAGCACAAGGAAATCACAAGACAAAAACACAAACCAGTTCGGAAAGGTGTTGATAGATTTTTGCGAAATATTTCATTGCATTCCATTGAATGGAAACCCCAGTGGAGATGTGGACGGGTGCTTTACCTTTATATCTGAGCAGGGTAATAGTGTGATCGACTACTGTGTTGTCTCATCAGATTTTGTTTGTAAAACTGACGTGCATTTGGAGGTTGGTAGCCGAGTGGAAACGAGCCACATGCCTATACAGCTCAGCATAGATAGCAAACAGTTACAGCAAGAACAAAGTGCCAAAGAAACTAAAAGAGAAAGTAGGACAAAGATTAAATGGGACCAAGAAAAAGCAGAAGAATTCCACGAGGCCATAAATTCTGAAACATCCAAAGAAAGTATTCAGGAAGCTTTTGGCCTCTTGGAAACTAGCGTCGAATCAGCTCTGAAAAATTTAACGACACTGTATCGCACGCTGCCGTATGCATGACACGCACGATCTGTTTCAAAACTGGTGCTGAAAGAGACACAAACAAGTGGTTCGACCGTGAGTGCGTGACGAAAAAGCGTGCTGCTCGACGAGCCCTGAATCGTTTTAAGAGGACCAAGCAGATGTAGACAAACTAATCTATAAACAGAAAAGAGCTGAGTACAAATCAACTGTCAAAGAAAAGAAACAACACTACAAAACTTCAGTTCACCAAGCATTGTTTGACAATAAGCGAAACAGTTCTAAATTTTGGGACAATGTCCGAAGGGCAAGACAAAGGAAAACTAAAAAGCCAGAAATAAGTATTAGTACATGGAAAGATCACTTCCAAAATGTCCTCAGTAATAAAAGTACGGAGGTACCTAGTAAAGAAAATACAAATGAAAATCCATCTGAATCGCAGCCTGGCACTGACAGTGAAGCAAATGTAACCCATATTCCTGAGTTAGATGACCCAGTTACAGAGCAAGAAGTTCGGCAGGCTGTTAGAAACTTGAAGCAAGGAAAGGCCTCTGGATTAGACGGAATTCTGAAAATATTGTCGCTCCCTTCCTTACAAAACTATTTAACAAACTGTACGATATGAACGTTTTTCCCTCAGATTGGTGCAAATCTGTGATTATACCTCTGTTCAAAAAAGGTGATGACAAAATTCCAGACAATTATAGAGGGATTTCCTTATTAAGCATTGTTAGTAAAGTTTTTACAGCAGTTTTGAATAAGAGACTTTACACATGGGCAGAAAAGGAAGAAATGTTTTGCAAAGAGCACGCAGGATTCCGTAAGGGATACTCTACAATTGACCATATATTTACACTTGTTACAATGGTGAAAAAAAAAACTAAACAACAAGCGAGGAGGCAAAGTATATGTAGCTTTTATTGACTACAAGAAAGCTTTTGATACAGTTGATCGTGAGAAATTATGGGAAACACCGCGAAAACTGAAAAATGGTAAATATGTTAAAGTCCATGTACTCATCTGTCCAGGCAGGTGTAAGATGGGGTGCTAGTATTTCTGAGTTCTTCGACTGTTCTCTTGGGGTGAAGCAGAGGTGCTTATTTAGCCCGTTGAATTTTTTTTTTTCTCCTCATATCCGAGGTTGCTGATTTTGTGCGACAAAATGGTAGACACGGCATTCAATTGCTCCCAGGGCTTGAAGAAATATTTCTACTGTTATTTGCAGACGATGTTGTGCTATTTTCCTCTACACCGGCAGGTCTGCAAAACCAGATCAGTAATCTCCAGAAAGCTTCTGACTTTGGGCTTGACTGTTAATTTAGACAAAACAAAAGTAGTGATTTTTAGAAAGGGGGGCCACATTGCTTCGGGAGAAAAATGGTTTTATAATGGCAGTAAACTGGAAATAGTTAACAGCTATAAGTATCTTGGGTACACCTTGACAACAAAATTATCAACAAATTCTTCATGTGAAGAATACGCCAGCAAAGCAAAAGGTAAAATTTTAGATCTAATGAAAACAATGTGGTCGCTCGGGAGTTTAGATACAACAGTGTTTTTTCTCAACTTTTTGACGCTCAGACTCAGCCGATGCTGTTATATGCGTCAGAAATATGGGGAACAACGAGAGTGTCAGCCATTGAAGCAGCTCATCTTTTTGCTTGCAAAAGACTGCTATGTGTCAGCAATAAAACACCAAACCACATGGTATACGGTGATACAGGACGATATCCTTTGTACATAGAAAGTACGATTAGCTCCCTCAGGTACTGGCTGAAACTCCGAAAAATGCCCATGACAAGGTTCCCAAAGCAAACGTTGACAATGCTGGAAAACGACTTAGACATACATGCCTCCAACAGCACCGGAAACTGGGCAGGAAACATCAAACACTGTTTAGAGTCATATGGTTTTCAGGATGCTTGGACAAATGGAGTAGCAAACGAATCTTCATTTCTTTCTGCATTCCAAGAAGAATGGCACACGAAAATATCCAATAGTGACAGATTTTCCACCTATCGTAGTTTCAAGTCAATCCACGCAGCAGAAAAATGCCTGAACGATATTTTAATTTTTTAATTTTTTTAGGGATACTCTGATAAGACTGCGTTTTGGAATCAATGAACTGAAAGTAAACAAACGTTATGGATCTGATAATGTTACAAACAAGAAATGCAGCTTCTGTCCTGGCCTCTTGGAAGATGAAAGTCATTTCCTGTTTCACTGTCCAGTTTATTCAGCCATCAGACAAAAATATACTGCCGAGTTTACAGAAATGCCACGTACTCTCAACCAATTGCTCGAAACCCCATCTACTCTTGTTTCTAGAAAAGTAGCAATGTATACATTTTACGCCTTGAAGTTCAGAGAAGAACTGCTCGCGTGAAGGTATGATCGATTGAGTACACCTGCTTTTTGCCTTCAACTATGATGTTATGCGACTACAAACACAGAAACGCTATTGTATACCCCCCCCCCCCCCCCCCCCCCCCCCCCCCCGCCCGCCCCCTTGTGAATGGGTCGGTGGCCTTCACAATAAAACCTGTATCAGTGTCTCTCTCTCTCTCTCTCTCTCTCTCTCTCTCTCTCTCTCTCTCTCTCTTCTCTCTCTCTTTTTTTTCCCCCCCCCCCCCCCTTCTCCCTTACTGTTCCTTATAAGATAAGCATTGACTGCTTCTGTTTTCTTTTCAGATACTAGTCATATGAACTGATCAGATGTTCTGCTGCTTCATTTGCTCATAATATGCTCACCGTATGCTCACAATATGTAACTGAATGATGTATTGCATGTGTTCATCTGGCGCTGTGAGCACGCTATGTTTTGTGTGGAAAATCTCATGTATAACGTTTCAATCACTCATTCATGCCTATGTTATGTATATAAGTAATGCCTGTAATTTGGTATCTATTTATCAGTAGCTTACGAAGGACTAGTTGTTAGACAGGTTTTTGACTGAACCTAAACTACAATCCTTGTAAAATAAAGTTTTCGAGTTCGAGTTTCTCTCTCTCTCCTTCTCTCTCTCTCTCTCTCTCTCTCTCTCTCTCTCCGGGGGTCGCAGCTGCGCCATCACGGCCTTTATGACGGTCCTCACTGCACGACGCCGCCCAGAGGCCCCCCACCATTCCAGTGGCACCACTCCGGCGGCCCGCCCATGCCTCCCTTCCCCTATCCCTTCCCCTGGCACTTCAACCCCTACAACCCATGGCCTCCGCATCATAGCTATGTCCAGCAGCCCTGATCCCAGTCTCAGTAAATGATGATCTTTGTAGCCTAGCGTCCTCCAGGCTTATTTGAAGCTCATATTCCCTTTCTGAAAAGGTATAAAAGTGTTATTGTTCCCGTTCTAACAAAGTATACAAGCGTAACTGCGACGTCCAACATTTATTACAATACTAGTTTACTGCGTAATAATAACGGATCTAGTCAGCTGGACCTTTTTATTTGTGTAAATTATCGTGGAAGTTCGTTTTACGAACGTGTTTGCTCTTTTGTCTTTTTGCTGCCTCTTTGCGTGCTTTGTTTTCGTTAATTTTACGATTCTGTTGAATTTTGGTTTTGCGCTCTCTTTGTGTAAACGTACCTTTTTCGAGTGTTATTGTTTTCTTTTCTTTTCCGGTTTGCTCTTTTTTCATAATTTCCATCGTTTATTACAATGTTGCGCGTTGGTCATCAGAATGTGTACCATTTGTAAAACAAGGTTCCTGATCTGTGAGTATTCCTTAGCCAGTCAACGCCTAACTATAACATTTTTGGTATCACAGAGTCACGACTAGACTCCAGAATTTTTGACCAGGATATTAACATTCCAAATTATTGTATTTCGAGAAAAGATTCAATTGCTATTGTACAGACTGGTATTGCAGTATACATACACAACTCTATTGCTGACATTACACACAGGCGTCAAGACCTTGAAAGTGACCTTGTCGAATGCATTTGGCTTGAACTGAAACCAAGTACGAGCGCTCCTAATATTTTTGTGTTTTTTTTTTATACAGAAACCCTTCTGCTTCTTATGAATGGTTTGACAACTTTGTACAAATGATGGATAACATCCATACTGTTAAACCCCATGCTGATATTCTTGTACTAGGAGATTTTAATATTGATTTACTAAAGCCATACTCTTCCTGGGACTCTACTATTACACTGCTAGGCTTAACCCAACTTGTGAAATCACCTACTAGAATTACACAGACGTCTGCCACTCTTATTGACCATATATATATATACAAACAACCCAGACGTAATCACCGAGGTCAGTGTACCTGACCTGACCATAAGTGACCATTGTCCCATCTCCTGTTCAAGATCGATTAAGCTTCCAAAATGTGAGCCCAAAACCCATTCATATATATCATTTCGATCTTTCAAACATTTTAATAAGGCTGCCTTTTTCAGTGACCTGCACTGGGCCCCGTTCGCGATAAAGCCTTGGCGACATGGTATAATGTCTATCTCACTGTTGTCAATAGACATACACCTTTAAAGCGCAAGCGGGTAAAACATCCAAAGTTACCACCATGGCTTAACAAAGACATCAAGGAAACAATGGCAGAGAGAGACAAACAAAAGAGAGAGAAATGTTTCCCTGAATACAAGAAATTAAGAAATAAAGTAAAAACATCTTGTGAGAAAAGCCAAAAAAGAATACTTCCAAAAGCTCATAGAGCGTGATAACAATATAGCATCTGTGTGGCGTGCTCTAAATGTGTTTACGAAAGGACATCGTTCTACTTCTGCCGACACCCCAGAAGAATCTAACTGCAAATGTTTTCAATAATCATTTCCTGTCTGTGTCAGAATCATTAATAGAATCAAGAACAAATGTATATGGGTGCTCAAATCCTCTACATGATTTCTGCAAACAAAAAACTAGCGGGAAAGACCCATTTGTCATCCCATATCTCTCCGTTTCGGAACTAGGCAAATACATATTGAGGCTGGAAAAAAAATCGTCTGGTCTGGATGGTATAAGCAACCACCTACTAAAATTGTCATTGCCATACATAACAGACTCGCTTACATATTTTTTTAACTTATGCATTGAGAAAAACGTTTTTCCGTCTGAGCTTAAAAAAGCCAAAGTGGTTCCGCTTCCAAAATCTACGGATAAAACAAATCCAACCAATTACAGACCAATATCACTTCTGTCTGTTTTGTCAAAGCTTCTCGAAAAGCATGTGCACATTTATTTAAATGATTACTTAGAAAAGCGGCAACTCCTTCACCCCTTTCAGTCTGGATTTAGACGTAAATACTCCTGCAACACTGCATTGGCACGTCTCACAAATACTTGGCTAACAGCCATGAATAAATCTGAGGTGGCTGGAGTAGTATTCCTAGACCTAAAGAAGGCTTTTGATCACGATATCCTATTGAAGAAGCTCGCCATTTATCTCAAAAATTCAAGTTCTCTACCATTTTTTAAATCATATCTTCATAATAGAATGCAATGCGTCTTACTCCATGGCTCTTACTCCTCCAAAGAATCAGTAAAGTGTGGTGTACCACGAGGTTCTGTTTTGGGACCTATTTTTTTTAGTCTCTTTATCAATGACCTTCCATTACACGTGAAAGATGTATCTGTTGATTGTGACATGCTTGCAGATGACACAACACTTAACACATCTGGAAAAGATATTATGCAAATCAGAAGCAATATGCAAGACAGCTTAGATCAGGTATCCAATTGGTGTGATAATAATCGTATGGCTATCAATCCGACCAAGACCAAGTCAATGACAATCACTACCAGACAGAAACACCAGTTGTCACCCTTACCACTCGATCTCGTTCTAAACGGGGCGAAAATTGATCAAGTGTCAGAACACCGTCTTTTAGGTATAACCATAGACAATAAACTTCGCTCGGACTCACATATTAATAATGTGTGTAAAACAGTTTCAAGACGAGTCTTCCTTCTGTCGAAATTAAGGTACATCGTAGACATCGACACCAGGAAACTGTTCTTCAATGCCCACATTAAACCTCACATTGATTATGCGTCAGTCGTGTGGGACGGATGTAGTGATGTTCTCAAAAAGAGATTAAATTCTCTGCACAGAAGAGCTGTAAAGTTAATCCTTCCAGATACAACTCTAACTACTGACCAGAAATTAAAGGAGATGAAAATAATGAGCCTACAAAAACAACTTGAATATAACAAAGGTTTGTTCATGTACAGGGTCCTTAGCAATGAGGCTCCAGGGTACATATCTAACCTGTACACACAAACTCCCTCACGCTATTCCAACTCTAGGAATTATCACCTTAGTTTGCCTAGGCCAATGATAGACATACTCAAAACAAGTATATCCTTCTCTGGTGTTTATCTATGGAACAACCTACCTCTGACAGTCAGATCTTGTCAGTCACTCAGCTCTTTCAAGCGTAAACTTCGTGCACACCTTGAAGTAGTTACATAGGATGGACTGTGACATAATACTCCGCCCAATCCTTCCGACTGCTTGTGATAGTGACCCCCCCCCCCCCCCACCCCCCACCCCCCATACTGTTCTTTATAAGATAAGCATTGACTGCTTTTTTTCTTGCTTTTTTTCCCCCAATACCGGTGTTGAATTGATCAGATATGTTCTG
>JABMCL010002481.1:0-15000 GCA_018857735.1 Alviniconcha marisindica | reverse complement strand
AAACACCGCCAAGAAGCCAGACCCAGGTTGTGGAATAACACAAAGCGGGAAGCGACAAGAACACAGCCATCATTTTAGAGTCCTCGCGTTCTATACATGTCCCTCCAACCCGCTCCCCCCCCCCCCCCCCCCCCCCCCCCCCCCCCCCCCCCACACACACACACACATCTCTAGCAAGTCCTCGCCACTCCGGCCTTTCCTCTTCTTTCCCATTGTTTGGAAGCCATTAAAACATGTTCAAGACCCACTTACTAAAGGAACTCTCCTTCTCAAAACAGTCAGCACACATTTCTAGCGGTGTAAAACCCCAGCGGATATTTCCAGCGATGTGAAACCCAGCCAACGGACATTTCTAGCGGTGTGAAACCCAGCCAACGGACATTTCTAGCGGTGTGAAACCCAGCCAGCAGACATTTCTAGCAGTGTGAAACCCAGCCAGCAGACATTTCTAGCGGTGTGAAACCCAGCCAGCAGACATTTCTAGCGGTGTGAAATCCAGCCAACGGACATTTCTAGCGGTGTGAAACCCAGCCAGCAGACATTTCTAGCGGTGTGAAACCCAGCCAGCAGACATTTCTAGCGATGTGAAACACAGCCAGCAGACATTTCTAGCAGTGTGAAACCCAGCCAGCTGACATTTCTAGCGGTGTGAAACCCAGCCAACGGACATTTCTAGCGGTGTGAAACCCAAGCAAGCTTAACCACCCAGAAACATTTCTGGCGGTGTGAAACCCACCCAAAGCGGACATTTCTGGCAGTGTGAAACCCAGCCAACGGACATTTCTAGCGGTGTGAAACCCAGCCAGCAGACATTTCTAGCGGTGTGAAACCCAGCCAGCAGACATTTCTGGCGGTGTAATTTAATTACCACGTAGACAGAGTGTGGTAGCTTTCATTACTGAATATCGGGCAGCCCTGTCTGTCTCCCTGTCTTACGGCCCTGTGAAAAGCACGTTCTGTCCTGTCACCCTGTCCTACGGCCCTGTGCAAAGCACGTTCTGTCCTGTCACCCTGTCTTACGGCTCTGTGCAAACGACGTCGTTGCTGTTCCCTGTCTCATTCTTTTTCTGCCTCCCACAACACATCACACACACACCACACACACACACACACACACACACCACACACCACACACACACACACACACACACACACACACACACACACACACACCAGCACAGCACGCACCACCACACACACACACGCACACAAACACACACCAACACACACACACCACACACACACCACACACACACACACCACACACACACACACACACACACAACCACAACACACACACACACACACACACACACACACACACACACACACACACACCACACACACACAACACACACACAACACACACAACACACACGCGAAAACACACACACACACTACACACACACACACACACACACACACACACACACACACACACACACACACACACACACACACACATCTTTCTCAGCTGTTGAATGTATTTTCGTCTAAGACGTTCTATTCTTTGAAAAATAATGAAATTCTGAATGGCATATGTCCACAACAAATCCAATGAGATGAAAGTCTGCGCTCTGTCCAGAAAAGCAATAACCCGTAAGCTTACATATATCCCCCTTCCGTCTTCCTGTCTCGTTCTGCGCTTTTCGCCCCACGAGCCAAGTAAGCGCCCCAAACCCACGCAACATCGACCAGTCAATACAGACCGGAAACAATTATGCGGAGTTGAGTTGTAAGAAGCCTTGTGATTGGCCATTTATGAGAGACGCCGATCATTCCCTCTGCTAGCACAGACGAGAGGAAATGGGTCTCGGTTTGATGCGGGGTCGTGGGCAATAACGCGTGCAATCTGAATCAGTTACGCCCCTGTTTACTGGCGCCGTTGGGGCCTGGTGTCAACTGGGCTTCTCCAACGCTTTCCTGGACACACGTATCCTGGATGAATCTGAGATCAGCAAACCAAACTCACACTGTAAAAATCGCAGTGTCATGACTCAGACATTGTTTTCAAGAGAAACGTTTGTATAGTATTTGTCGGCACTGCTGCGCATGTTTTGCATTGCCCTATTAAAATAAGCGTCCTTTGAACGTATCGGTCTTTTCTTCTCAGAATGTTAGCAGTCAGCTCTGTTCAGATTTCAACGCACAAGGGAGTTAATTAGCGCTCGGAAGACGTCACGGCAACAAAGACCTGAATCGCCTACGTTATCTCTCATCTGGCATGCGTGTAAATACAAGGTACATAAACTCCACCAGAGGTACATCCTCAGAAAAGGATGCCCCCCAGTGGCATATATACTCTATATTTCAGGCACACTCTTCTATTAAGATTTGTTTCATTCTTCGTTTACATTATCTATAAACATTTCTCCTTTTCGGCATAGTTTTCATCGTCACTATTCAGTGCAGAGCATGCATTCATATTACCCCCTTCTCTTCCTCCTCATCTCCTCCCAATCCTTCATTCTCGCCATCAAAACAAACTGTTGACCTTTTCCAAAAGCTGCAGTCGACGATGGCAGTGGAAGCAAGGTTTCTTTGTAACATGGACAAGGAGAATGAAAATGAAACAGCCCCCCCCCCCCCCCCAAAAAAAAAAAAAAGAAGAAGAAGAAGGAGGCACAAGTAGGAAGAGGCAATAAGAAGGGAAAGGCAAATTAAGTTACCAAGGCAACATACTTATTATCTACATCCCGTAAGGTGTGCACACGTATCAACCCACAATGGTTCGCTTCAAGATATTATTTTTTCCACGCCTCGTAGAACCTTCAATTTCTGCGCACGCGCAGACAGTTGAAGGCTAGCTGCATGACCTCGTCACAGGATCTCTGTGTGCAAAGCTAAGAGAAAAGTTCAGTAGCAAGTTAAAAAGTAGAAGAACAAGGTGACCTACCACACCACTTGCCCAGTCAACCTGTAATGGAGATGTAGCTCACGAGAGCTCAACTGCCGTTGTGGTAACTAGTTCCCCCCCCTTCCCCCCGCCCCCCCCCCCCCCCCCACCGGCATCACCCCCCCCCCACCCCCACCCCCATCATCCCCTACCCCCATGCCCGCCCCACCGGCGAATGGGGCTGTAACATTTCGACGAATAAAAACTGTCTTCATCAGACAAGGAGATTGCAATCTTGGAAATGCCAGCTCGCTTCTGATTGGCTAATATCAGCATTTATTGCGAGTTTGGCAACAAGGGGGTTGGGGGTGGAGTTGCCCCCCCCCCCCCCCCCCCACCCCAACCCCCCAAAAGGTGGGGGAAGGGGGGGGGGGGAGGGAGAGAAAGCAAGATTATTATCCCGGAAATATTTCGCGAAACACATAACCGCAATGCTAGTCGCAAAATATTTCCAAGTCCAGATGCCGGATTAGCACCCTGAAAGCGAGACCGTGTGCGGCTCAAACTCTACGAGCGTTGTACGAGACAATCTGCTCCCGATGGATACGAGCTCGGCCTTCAATTATTTTGCTGACCAAACAAAACAGTGCAATGGAAACGGGGATGGGGTAAGGGTAACATTAGCAAATGTAAATACCCTAGAAGAAAAAAAGCGACCTCATCGTGCAAGAGGGGTGGAAGAGGCAAGGGGTATCAGACACAAACTTAGTGCATGCAGTTAGCACAGCACCTACCCAATCCAAAGATGTAGTAGTGGAGAGGGTTATCAGAAACAAATTTAATGCAGTTAGAGCAGCATCTACCCCATCCAAAAATGTAGTAGTGTAGAGGGGTATCAGACACACACTGAGTGCACTTAGAACAGCACCTGCCCGATCAAAAGATGTACTAGTGGAGAGGTGTATCAGACACACTTGGTGCAGTTAGAGCAGCACCTACCCCATCCAAAGATGTGGTAGTGGTATCACACACACACACACACACACACACACACACACACACACATACACACACTTAGTGCAGTTAGAGCAGCACCCACACCATTCAAAGATGCAGTAGTGGAAATGGGTATGAGACACACACTGAATGCAGTTAGAACATCACCTACCCCACCCAAAGATGTAGTAGTGGAGGATGGTGTCAGGCGTCTGGAAGGCCCGGCTGATGAGGCGGTACAGGTGGAACCCTTCCAGGAACATCCAGAAGAACGTCGTGGTCCACGCGTAGCGAGTGACGAAATACAGCACCTTGCAGCCCACCTGTGACATGCATAAACGCCGATAATTATCATCATAAGGATGAGGGGGAAGAGAAAGCCTGGAGTGATGTGAAAAGGAGGGAGGCAGACGCGTCCATGCTATCACATATTTTCTACATATTGTTTATGTAGCTGTTTATGTAGTTGCTACATATTGTTTATATAGTACCTTTAAGTTGCGTAGCATTTCAATGTCACAATTCAAGCACACTGTCATTGTTAGTACCTAGTCAAGTACATCGTCATTAGTTTGATGGTTTTCTTACTCATAGGTATAATTATAGTATGTACTGTGAGGTGGTAGGTCATCCATCTTCACCCCTTCATGCGGGGCAATAGCGTAAATAAATAAATCATCCGTATCCGTATACATATTGTTTGGTTCTTTTCATCGATCTTTCCAGCACTTTCGGCGTAACGCCACCATGGTCATGACACGACAGCAACGAAGAAAACGGGCTTGCTGCGTAAGCCTGCACCAGAAATGTCCCAACTCTGCATCACCCTATCTATGCTGATTGTCATTTCCTTCACTCATAAAACGTTCGCTGCCGATGTTACTCGTCCAGCTCAACATACAACCATCTCTCCTGTGCCATTTCAAACATCTCTCCCGTGCCATTTCAAACATCTCTCTTGTGCCATTTCAAACATCTCTCCTGTGCCATTTCAAACATCTCTCCCGTGCCATTTCAAACATCTCTCCAGTGCCATTTCAAACATCTCTCCTGTGCCATTTCAAACATCTCTCCAGTGCCATTTCAAACATCTCTCTTGTGCCATTTCAAACATCTCTCCAGTGCCATTTCAAACATCTCTCCAGTGCCATTTCAAACATCTCTCTTGTGCCATTTCAAACATCTCTCCAGTGCCATTTCAAACATTTCTCCAGTGCCATTACAAACATATCTCCAGTGCCATTTCAAACATCTCTCCAGTGCCATTTCAAACATCTCTCCAGTGCCATTTTACGTCAAGAACGCCTTACGCACCCTTAGGGTTTTACTACTCTGACGCTTTCTCTTCCTTTAAACGCGCTCTCAAAACCCAACGAATAAAAACTATATTTCAAAGTTGTGATGGAATTCTGTAAGAAGCTGCAGTCCTGGAGGTACTAAACCCGTGTTGTTGTTGTTGTTGTTGTTGTTGTTGTTGTTTTCATCAACGACTGACCTGTCACTGTGAGCAGTTTGCTTCAAATATATACAGATGACACATTTTCCCCCCGAAGTTGAGAAATTTGGTTGGCTGAGCAGACTGTTGGCATGAAACAGTGTGGAACAGGGGAAAGAGTAACGAAAGGCACTTCACAAGTGGAGAATGCCCTTGGTGTCCTAAGGAAGAGCGAACTTAAATTCTCCAAGCATGTGGAAGAGCAGGTCAGCAAGGTAAACAGAATCCTTGGTCTCTTGAGGAGGTCTTACCAGTTCCTTGATAGTCCTCTTTACTGCTGTTGTGCGGCCACATCTGAAATTTGGCAATGCTGTTTGGGCTTCGCCCTTCCGAAACGACAGATTGTTAACTGAAGGTGTCTTGAGACGAGCGACACAATTATTCTGGCCGGAAATCTCTGGATTACAGTGAGAGACTACGTGCATTGATTTGACTTCTTTTTTTTAAATATGAAGCATCGCAGGGAGAGGTGACTATGGCTGAGGTCTAAAAGACGCGCAAGGCCTGTACAGTGTCAACAACAATCTGCTGAAGATGGATGTTGAGACAGTGTCAACAACAATCTGCTGAACATGGATGTTGAGACAGTGTCAACAACAGTCTGTTGAACATGGATGTTGCGACAGTGTCAACAACAATCTGCTGAACATGGATCTTGAGACAGTGTCAACAACAATCTACAGTGTCAACAACAATCTGCTGAACATGGATGTTGAGACAGTGTCAACAACAATCTACAGTGTCAACAACATCTGCTGAACATGGATGTTGAGACAGTGTCAACAACAATCTACAGTGTCAACAACAATCTGCTGAAGATGGATGTTGAGACAGTGTCAACAACAATCTGCTGAACATGGATGCTGAGACAGTGTCAACAACAATCTGTTCAACATGGATGTTGAGACAGTGTCAACAACAATCTGTTCAACATGGATGTTGAGACAGTGTCAACAACAATCTGCTGAACATGGATGTTGAGACAGTGTCAACAACAATCTGCTGAACATGGATGCTGAGACAGTGTCAACAACAATCTGTTGAAGATGGATGTTGAGACAGTGTCAACAAAAATCTGTTCAACATGGATGTTGAGACAGTGCACAAAACAAGCTGAAAAAGCTGAGATGCTGCACAAATCTGCATTAGCATATTTCCTCCTTCAGAGTTGTAGACAGCTGAAACTCGTTGCCACCCAAGGTTGTCCACGTCCCGTCCCTGCAAGCCTTCAAGAGCGGGCTGGACTCCACTTGGCAAGACAGAAAGTTTCTTCACTGGGTTTTTTAGCCATCCACACAGCTGACCTCAGTGTTGAACTTGAGCTACAATGGCCTAGACTGGCAACGACCAAATTTCATCCAAAGTCAGTCTGATCATCTTATTATAATTATCCTATTATTATTACTAGATCTTCATTGGTGCTTTCTCTTCGTCTTACCGCCGTAGGACTGGCAAAGGCTCTCGCAAAACAACCCCCCCCAAAAAAAATAAAAAATAAAAATAATAATAATCTTGCACGTCTGTATCTTGCTGGCCTTTAGCTGTCCTTGTTCTATATCTGTGACCCCGACGCTGGTCCAAAATAGGAGAAATATCCGCCACCCAACAACAGGATGATAGTGCACCCACAGCACCTCCTCCATGTCGACCCTCACAAACAAATTGCGACACCTGCGTGACCTAGCCATTCCTCAGCGTGATGGACACACAGGAACGCTGCCAGTGAGAACTGCTGACAGTGGTTCCATGCTGACTGTCAAAGGATTGACACTCCATCTACAGGAATATTCAATTCCGAGTTCCGGAAGCGTACGGGAATACAGGAAACAATCCTGCTTTACAGAGACAATTGCTGACTGTAACGACCTTCCTGTGGAAATGGCATTTGCTGCAATACCCTGGAATCATTCTAGTCCCTGTTACCCTACTCAAATCCCCGGCCAATTATTGCTTTGTTCTCTCTCTCTCTCTCTCTCTCTCTCTCTCCTCTCTCTCTCTCTCTCTCTCTCTCTCTCTCTCTCTCTCTCTGCCGCACACCCTACAAAATAACAGAGCCTTCAACCCAGCTGGTCCTTCCATAGAAGAGGTGCATTTTGACAAGAGATCAACTCATACAAAGGGTTAAGAAAGAACGCGTTTCCACAGGACGCAGAAAAATAATGTCCAAATTGGCAGCAACAAAGTGCCTTTCAATTCGGCAAAAAATATATATATAATTTCTTTATTTTTCTCCCGAAACGAGTTGGGCATTGAATGGTTAAGTCTTATTAAAACACATTATTTTTTATTTATTCTAATTTTTTCTCACTCCTTTAATTAATTTCATCTAATTATTAAAACACTGGCAGCTGGCTGTCTCTTCAATTTCGACAGGGCTGAATCGAAAGATGTGCGTGCGTGCGTGCGTGCGTGCGTGCGTGCGTGTGTGTGTGTGTGTGTGTGTGTGTGTGTGTGGTGTGTGTGTGTGTGTGTGTGTGTGCGTGCGTGCGTGCGTGCGTGTGTGCGTGTGTGTGTGTGTGTTAGGTCCTGTTGTTGTTGTTGTTGGTTTTGGTTTTTGATTTTGGTTTTTGTTTTTGTTTGTTTCTTGTTGTTGTTGTTGTTGTTGTTGTTGTTGTTGTTGTTGTTGTTGTGTGTGTGTGTGTGTGTGTGTGTGTGTGTGTGTGTGTGTGTGTGTGTGTGTGTTTTAGTAGTGACGTATTTGTTTGCGTTGGACTGTAAAGTGCTTTGGGTCAAAGCAGTGGATAAATGTTATTTACTATTATCAGAATGACCTTACCGAGTCCTGGTGCATGTTTGAATCGCTGGCCTCGTTAAGCAGTCGGTCCCTGTAGACAAGGTTTTCCCACAGCAAAAGCGAAGCGTTGGTCAGCAGGAATGACAGGAACAAGTTGATGTGGATGCGAATCCGATGCTGTTTACGCAGTGACCTAAATCCACATAATTATAATTATGACCAAAACCTGAAGCAACAGGTTCACAACTGTAGGCGTTGTACTATTTCTTTTTCAACGACACATTTGAGACTGACCAATAACCAGAAAACACCCCCACCCCCACCCCACCCCCCCACCCCCACCCAAAAAAGACCAACAGTCTCAGCCGAAAAAAAAAAAATCCAACAGTGATAGAAAGCAACAACAAAATAGTCGTACAAAAAAAAAAACTGCAACAACATGGAAAAGGGAAAAACACAACCCCCCAAAACAAAACCAACAAAACCAGCAAATAACCGTGGTTTTATTAGTTCTGCTTCGAGGTGATGAGACACTGGATAATCATTACGCTGTCAGAAATTACTTTGGTTTTTAGTACATACAACAAACTCGAAAAATATTAACCTCGGGAAATATGGAGCGACAAACAGACAGTCGAAGGGAAGAAAGAGAGAGAGAGAGAGAGAGAGAGAGAGAGAGAGAGAGAGAGAGAGAGAGAGAGAGAGAGAGAGAGAGAGAGAGAGACCGACACTGACATGTTTAATGGAATAGGCCAACAGCCCCTTTCAATGGGGGAACAAGAAACCCAAGACAAACATTGAATGGCATCTTCAGCCAAATCTGCAATGGGCTAATTCAATCTCTACCAATACTTATATATTCATTACACACATAAGCACACGTATGCAGGGCGACTCTATGGACATCCAAATAGGGTGCCGGTGATACTCAGGTATTCGCATCCAGCTCAAATGACCTTAGATTAAATGCACACACTAGGAATTTTGCAACATTTAGAATTGTCTCCTGAGAGCTACTATTCATAAGGATGATGAGATGTTTTTGGGGGTCGCGTACATTAATTATATCAGGCAGGTACTTGCTTCTTAATTGATTATGCACTGGACATTGGAATACAAAAAGTATTTCAGTGTCTTGTTGGTTGGCACAAAATGGACATGCTGTATTATCTGTTGTTGTTGAAAGAGAGAGAGAGAGAGAGAGAGAGAGAGGGTGGAGGGGAAAGACAGTGGGGAACGACAGGCGGACAAACAGATATAGAAATAGGGGAAAGCGCCTACAATGGAGAAACACACAGCAAAACAAAGATATTGAGACAGATGGACGCACCGAGGTATAAAACAGAGACGGGACGTTATTATTGTCACATTTACAAGGATACAAGGATATATATTCGGCAGAGGCATTAAAATGTGTACAAGAACTTGGCTTGGTGACGTTCCAGTCATGCAGTGCATTAACAAATAGACAAAAGACACAAGGTTGCAATTACAATTAGCCATGTATTACAATTAGCCATGTATAAAGTTTAAATAAATAAAAGTTCAATTCAACGAGACAAAAATCGCATTCATGCAATGTAGACTACCACACACACACACACACACACACACACACACACGACAAGCCATACATTTTCCCAATTTCGCACAGGCGGGTACAACTACAAGTAACCTGCACATCCGACTTAGGAACCATGAACACCAAAAACAGGCCATCCCCAAGTCACAGCCAATGGGGAGCGGTGATAGTTCAGTGGTTAGAGCGCCGGATTCGTGACTTAAAGGTCGCGGGTTCGAATCCCTGCAGGAACGGCGGGAGAATTTTCTTCTCAGAGTCAACTTTCTGTGCTGACACATTTCGGTATCCGCTCCACCCCCGTGTTACCACAGTAGCACGTAAAAGATCCCGGTCATTCTGCCAAAAGTGCAGGTGGCAGATTCCACCTAAACATGCATGCATCTTATGTATGTGGCTTTGTGTGAAGTGACATGGAGCATGGTTGTATGGTGTGCACAGAACGCGCCGAGACGACAGCAGTTTCACGTGGCACCAGCCATGCCAGCGCCATAAGTACATCAATTCGGTGGATATTATATATAATAAAATATAATAAAATAAAACGCGCTATAAAAAACTAGACACTCATGTAGAATCACATGCCAGCGCACTGAGTCTACTCGAGTGCGGAGAATAGCGCTATATAAAAGTGATCAACAACAATCACAGACGAGGACATCTATTCATGTGACGGATTGGTCTCCTGTTTGTATCTGTCCGTGGTACATACAGGTATATCATAGGTCAACTGCAATATTTCACCAGAGTCGGATTACAGCCAAAAGGTGTCACTAGCTAAAACCAATCCATTGCACAGCACTAGTTGGCTCAGTTTTTCTCTGAGGTTCTCTCAAATGTTGTCTGCGTTTACCGTTTTCTTCACAGCATCCGTTCTTCGTGTCGTGTGAAAAGACCCGTATATGATTTCATATCAGAGAGCATCAGTGTAGGGATGCGTGTCATCTGACATTATTATTCCTAGCTTCTTCTTCTTCTTCTTCTTCTTCTTCTCCTTCCTTTTTTTTCTTCTTTTTTTTCCCCCTTTTTTTTCTTTCTATCATGCCTTCAGATTTTCGTTAAAGCCTCACCTCTACAAATAATACTTCAACAACTGATTTTAAATCCCCCCCCCCCCCCCTCCTCCCCACCCGCCTGCATCCCTGTTACAGTCCTTCTGCGAGTATGTGTGTGTGTGGGGGGGGGGGGTGCGAGGAATACAACAGATTACAGATTGAGGTTTTTCTGTATAGATCTTTTGTTGATGTTGATTTTGGCATCTTGTAAAGCGCGGTGTGCTCTCCCTTGTCGCTGAGATACCGCGATATAGGAATGACCGTTAGTGATATTATCAATACTTTGCGGAGGCACTCGACAGACCAACATTGAAATTGCTTCAAAAGCAACATTGAAAGAAAAAAGGAAAGAAAGAAAAGAAAAAGCCTTCTGATAGGATGGGGTTGAAGCGCTCATGGGCCTACCCGAGCGCGCAGATACTACCACTGAAATAACGAGGGCAGTATTTTGTATTACAGAAGTCCCTAGCGCTGCTGAAGTACTACACTAAGAGACATTATTTGGAACTACAACCGTCTCTGGCAGAGATGTTGCTCAGACAATTAACGTGCCTCCGTCCTTCCATCCCTTCTGCTCAGTTGGCCCTAACTTAGCTGTGTGGACTTTTTTCCTTCTGACAAATGAGACACTTGAGCCACTGGTCTGAGTGATTGCACTCAGCCCTTCCCGTGATAATTACCTGGTTAGCTGTCCCCAGCACCATCACTATAATGAGGCACTATACTCGCCAGTGATTCATCAGCAAGAGGTTCAAGATCTTCAACTAGTCAAACATGCACAGGGATTGGAGAAGATGATGTTGTTTCTGTCTCTGTCTCTGTCTCTGTCTCTGTCTCCTCTCTCTCTCTCTCTCTCTCTCTCTCTCTCTCTCCAGTGCTTCATCAGCAGGAGGTTCAAGATCTTTAACTAGTCAAACATGCACAGAAATTGGAAAAGATGCTCTCTCTCTCTCTCTCTCTCTCTCTCTTCCTCTCTCTCTCTCCGTCTCTCTCGTCTCTCATCCTCTCTCTCTCTCTTCTAACTTTGGTACTGTAGCTAAGGCAGATTGTAAGAGTAGGCTATTGCCTAACATCTCAATCCTTGAGTAATAAAGAACTGAGCTCTCTCTCTCTCTCTCTCTCTCTCTCTCTGGAAGGGAAATGTGGTTTGGTACGTGTCTTTTGAAACATATTTTTGGTGTTCTTTCCTTTGGCATGTTTTCAAGTTCACAGCGACTGACTAGCCCGTTTCAAGCCCGATGCATGTCCTCCTTCCTTCCTTCCTTCCTTCTTTCCGGCTTGTCTGCTCTCCTTTTGACACCCCCATCACCTGCCACTCAGTTTCACTCGTCGTCCTTTATCGTTCCTAGGCGTTAACAAAGTCACTGAGTCATTATCATTCACTCCTACGCCTAGCTTGTTAACACGGATTTACATCACTGACCTGACAAACGCCGTGGCTCATTCCTTCTTTAAACTGAATCAGTTCAGTCGAAATTGTGGCCGAACCGAGCCAAAACGGCTTGCTGAAAAACGAACTGTCGATCCACACAGCTTGCATTTCCATATCGATGCCAATTAAGACCCCCAATTACGCAGCCGGGGTTCTTTCATTCTACAAAAGCGCAGTTCTTTGTCAACAGTTTGTCCCTTTTGGGTCACAGCTCCAACATCACAGGGTGTGTGTGTGTGTGTGTGCGTGTGGTGCGGTGTGTGTGTGTGTGTGTGTGTGGTCAATATATCCGGTCTCAGATCAGGCAAAGTCACGCCATTTTCAGATGGTGTCCACGGATAAAATAACATTATTGGTCTTCACGTCCAAATTTCAGATTACGTTCCGAAGCTGTAACAAATTCACCCGACCTTGTCTTCTGTCTATCAAAGGCGGGGGCGATTATGGTGGTAGTGATGGTGGTGTTGGTGTTGGTGTTGGTGGTAGTGATGGTGGTGGTGGTGGTGGTGATGGTGGTAATGGTGGTCGCGATGGTGGTGTTGGTGGTGGTGATGGTAGAGGTGGTGGTGGTGGTGGTGGTGATGGTGGTGGTGATGGTAGTGATGGCGGTGGCGATGGTGGTGTTGGTGGTGGTGATGGTAGTGATGATTGTGGCGGTACTGATGGTGGTGTTGGTGGTTGTGATGGTGGTGTTGGTGATAGTGATGGTGGTGTTGGTGCTAGTGATGGTGGTGTTGGTGGTGGTGTTGGTGGTAGTGATGGTGGTGTTGGTGGTGTTGTTGGCGGTAGTGATGGTGGTGTTGGTGGTAGTGATGGTGGTGTTGGTGGTAGTGATGAGGGTGTTGGTGATAGTGATGGTGGTGTTGGTGGTAGTGATGATGGTGTTGGTGGTAGTGCTGGTGGTGCTGGTGGTAGTGATGATGGTGTTGGTGGTAGTGATGGTGGTGTTGATGGTAGTGATGATGGTGTTGGTGGTAGTGATGATGGTGATGGTGGTAGTGATGATAGTGATGGCAATAGTGATGATGGTGATGGCCCAGAAGATGTGGGGTGGTGGGGTAGGGGGTCAGGGATAACAATACACACATTCTGTTCTTAAATGTCTAAATGTTCCTCTGCCTTAAACAAATACCTTAACTCTTGTTTTGTTATTGCAACATTTTTATTTGGTTTTATGATTGGCGCGCGCGCGCGCGCGCGCGCGCGTGTGTGTGTGGGGTTTTGTGTGTGGTGTGTTGTTGTGTGTGTGTGTGTGTTTTAAAAGGGTTTTGGTTTTGGAAAAACGGGTTTTTGCATGGGTGTTGATAATGAAAGTTTTTTTAATTTGAATTTGAAATGAAGCATAAAAAAAAAAAATTTAAAAACATCCATGTACTTTACTTTGTGAGAATAAAATTGTTTTGTCTATTGTTTCTATCATCCACCGTTCGCCACAGGATTAGCGTTAGAACAAGGATACAAGGATATTTATTCGCCAATGACATTTAAATGTACACAGGAAATGTATCTTGGTGACGTTCCATTCATGCAGCGCATTAAAAATTAGACAAAACTGACATTACAATTAGCCATGTATAAAAGTTAGAAATCAATCAAATTTAATTCAACAAAGTAACAATAATACGTTTCACTCACATCTTTCAACGGGATGTGCGACGTTGGGCAAACATTTTTTTCGTACTGCATCCTTGCACAGAGCGGATCGGGATCTCTGTCTGTCTGTCTGTCTGTCCGGGCCGTCTGTCTGTTCCCCTCTCTTTTCTCTCCCCTCTCTCTCTCTCCTCTCTCTCTCTCTCTCTCTCTCTCTCTCTTTTGCGAAAAAACCGTACAAAGGGAAAAAATCTCTCTCTTCTCTCCTTTTCTCTCTCTGACTTTGCGGCGAAAGAAGGGAACTCTTCCCTCTTCTCTCTCTCCCCCTCTCTCTTCTCCCCTCTCCCCTTCCCCTCTCTCTCTCTCTGGGAGTTTTTTGACAAAAAAGGGCCCCCTTCCTTCTCTTTTCCTCTCCCTTTTCCTTTTTCTCTCTCCCCTCTCTCTCTCTCTCTTCTTTCTCTCCCCCCTCTCTTCCTCTCTCTCCCCTCCTTCTCTCTCTCGTGACTTTTTTCCGAAAGAAGGGGAAATCTTCTCTCTTCCCCTTTCCCCCCTTTTCTCCCTCTTCCTTTTCTCTCTCTCTCTCTCTCTGTGACTTTTAACCCCTGGTAATCCCCCCTCTCTCTTCTCTCTCTCTCTCCTCCTCTCTCTCTTCTCTCTCTCTCTTTCCGCCCCTTTTCCAAAAAAGGGAACTCCTCCTCTCTCTCTCCTTTTCTCTCTGCCACGCGGCCCGGGAATTGGAACCTCTTCTCTCTCTCCCCTCTCTTTTCTCTCTTTTCCCCTCTCTCTTCTCCTTTTCTCTCTCTCTCCCCTCTTCCCTTTTTGTCCACATTCAGAAAAAAAAATTCCCTTTATCCTTAAAGTCTTCTTTGGGGTCCCATCAACCTTAAAACCCGGTTTTTCTTCCCCCGGGGAGACAAAACTGAAAAACCCCCTTTTAATGAAGGTTTGTCTCTTTTTTACTATTCATTTAAACCGAAAACGGCCCGATCGCAGCACACAGGTTTGTTTTTACATACCTTCTTCAATCAGGCAAAATTGTCCGTCGCCGTCCTGACTTAGAGTCTGAACAGTTGAAAAACGTGTGGTTAGAAATACAAACGCGCAAGTCTAGTATTTTAGGGGTTTTTTTATAGAAACCCAAGGTTCAATTTGACTGGTATGACCCTTTGTTACAATGATGGACAGGGTGCAGGGCATAAATTTTAATGTTGTCCTGTTGGGTGATTTTAATATTTAATAAAAAAGTAACCCGCATGGGATTCCACAATATCCTTTTTTGGCCT